>SNQJ01S0228963.1:1943-14397 GCA_010110895.2 Picea sitchensis
TTAGTTTAATTCTTAGTTGTTGTTTTATATTTCTTTTTCTAACCCTTTTCCTTGCAGCTGTCCTGCTCAACAAACCCAACTGAGCTTGCAAGCACCTCTATTTTGCTCACTAAGGTGACGAAAGAGGTGCAACACTTAGTGCCTTGATACCTACTTTCATTATTGGTAGGCTATCTCGCATTTGTTAACAGTATACCTTAATGATCGGTAATCAAACAAAGTCTCATTGTGTTCGACCTCAAATCCTTTATTCACATGATGTAGACTTGCACCTTTGGCGAATTGTGTAGAAGACTTGAAGACATCAGTTCATAGTCACAGCTTTCCTGAGTTGTTGTTACCTTTCATTGGACCAATACCTATGTGACTTCAGTGATCATGGGAGATCAGATTGTACTCCATTGTATGCAAATATCTTCATATTGGTTTTGAGATTGGTTTTACTGGGCCTTGTTCGTGACTATGACAACCTTTGGCATGTAGCCACCTTTGTATTTCCTATTCATGGCCATGGATAGTTGTTTGGTATATTTTCACATGGATCTGCAGTGTAATTCAAATTGGCATCCATGTGTGCAAATCCAGTACACATTATAATAGTCTCATGAGCAGTTAGTTCTTCTAGTTGGGTCCTCATTACTCCACTTATGGGTATTATAATGTATTTCGACCATCACAGATACTCCTATGACCTCACACATTAGGGGCATCTGTTATAGAAATATTTGCCTCACTTTATGCAAACTTGCACAAAAGGCCTTTTTCCATTTCCCTATGCAGACTTGAAGTCCATTTTTGCAAATCCCAGAGCCAAAAACATTAATTTTCCACATATACGTGCCCTACCTATTGTACAATATGTGTATACACAGGTTGCACCACTACAACCCGCATACATCGGGTTTTGTGCCCGAAATTAAAAAATGGTGTCGGGTTTCCATGTCATGTCACGAAATCCATGATCCTTGACCTTCCATATACTAGAAATGTTCTGACTCGACCCTTCAGTTCCACTTGAAGGCTATAAATGGGCCAAATATGAGCTATGGAAAAGAGGATAAGAATTCAACTTTGAGAGAAAAGTTACTCTAGAGAAATTATTCACTTCATATTGAGTCTGCATCCCTTTGTCCTTTTAAGTCTGAACACATTGTTCACCCCCCAAGCTCTTCCCTATTTGATTGACAACCACATTGTCTCTCTTGTATGAGTTTTCCTTTGGTGGAGGATTGAAGTGGCGGAGGCCCAACTGGAAGGAACTTAGTTTCTCTGTTTCGAACCGTGCCAACACAGAAGTTTGTAATTCATTCACTTATGTTGATTACATTTTAATAGAAATTCTCTTTTCTCGTCCAATTAATATCTTGCAGATATTTGAATTGTTATTCCATGGGCATATTTGTTATGAATGTTGATGGATTATGTTATTTAATGTGCTAACATTATATATTATCACCATATGCTTGTGTTTCTTGGTTTTTGAGGACAAGTTGCAGGTGTATTGCTTTGAGTCGAGTGCTCAATGGTGGACTTCATCAAATGTCTGGACGAGGTAGGAATTTTATCTTGTCTTACTAGCATATTTGTTTATATAGCATACCTGATATTAGAGTTGATTTCTACAGTCATTTTCGTCTGTTGTGGTTTACCCCTAGCCATAGAGAGATTTTCCTCGTAACTGTTTCCTCTCTTAGTGGAGTAATTGATCTTGCTTTCCTTGAGCGGGTCCGCCCTTCTTTAGGTCAGGTCTTCTCCTTGGATTTGTGGGTAGCTTTAGATGAGCTCCCAGGTTTAGGAAAAACCCTAGTTGCATGGCTAACCTCATCCATATGTTCTTATGGTTGTTGATTAACCTCTCGTTCTTCCTATAACCCTAAAGACACCATAAAATCCATTCATGGCATTTCCAATTCATTCAAAGCAAAGAGAACTAGTATTTTAATGAAACCCTAGTGATATATGCTTCTATGAGAATATTCTTGGTAATTATGGATTCTCTTAGACATTTTAGTTAGGCTCTTAAGCAAATAGAATGGGAGGTTTAGTTCCTTGTCACCATTTAAGTGCATGAGGAATCTAATGTGATAACAGTGAGTGATTGAGAATCTACCTTCTCTCGTGATATATCTTTGAATTGCAGACATAATACCTCTCCACTCTTCTTTAAGCTAAAGGATTGGGATGTCCTGGATCTAATCAGGGTTTTGATGTTCTTCCACCAGAAATTTATTGCAGACTTCAGCTGGAAATTTTCCCTTTTTAAACCATCTCTTGCCACTAATTGGTAGAGCGCATGCCCCAATGATGAAGTACTCTGTAATGTGAATGGTTTTGTCCCCGTGTTGAGATTGAAACTCATCGAAGTTCTATGCGAAGATTGCGAAGATTAGGGCCACTCCTATGTGATGTCCATTGAAGGCGCATATGAAGTCAAACCATTCTCCTCTGATAAATATATCTCTTATTTATGGTATATCTTCAAACAATTTGAGCCTTGTTGGCTCTGTTCTGTTCAATTTCCAACATTCTTGAGGTGACACCATTGTGCTCTAGCTGCTTCTGCTAAGAATAGTGGTCACAGGTATACATTATTTAGGGTTTTCTTACCACCTATAATGATAACTACACACAACCCTGCAATAATAACAACTCGAGGCACAAGCATGCATGATCTTAGCATGAGATTTGTAATGATAGATGAACAAGGTAAATATGCACATGATCTCGAGTGCACTGGTAGATGCGATCACATGTTGGTCGCCAACGTGCTTTCATTTAAACTTTTAAATATTTTTTATAACGTTAAAACTCATAAAACAACGTTTTTCTGTTGTTTTCAAGAATGGGGGAATTCTTGAAATCAATACCTTTTTGCATCAATAAGCCTAAGTTATCATTTTTTCAACCCAATAGTAACATAACCATGGTGATGTGACTTATTTAATTCAATTCATGACTTGACTTGACCTTATAAAGAGAAAGGAACTAATAGAAAACAAATAAAGAATAACAAAAGCAAGTTGAAATGACTCAACACATCATGAAGAAAAACTAAGTAGAAGCTAAATTGACATAAGGATGAGTTGATTGGAGGAATAGAAGGAAGAGGTACATACCTAGGATTTAACAATGAGAAAGGATGTCAAGTATTTACAACTCAAATGGAAGAGGCACCTAAGGATAAAGTCCCAAATGTTGAAGATTGTGCAGTACTAAAAGAATTTGCAGATGTCTTTAAAGAAATACTGAAGTTTCTACCGAAAAGAGATATTGATTTATCTATAAATATGATTACTGGAGTAGCCCTCGTATCCAAGACTCCTTATAGGATGAGTACACTAGAGTTGAAGGAATTGCAAATGCAACTTGAAGAGCTTTTGAATAAGGGGTATATATGCCCAAGTGTGTTACCTTAGGGTGCCCTTGTATTGTTTGTGAAGAAGAAGGATGGTACATTGAGGCTTTGTATTGACTTCAGGTAGTTGAACAAAGTAACAGTTTAGAACAAGTATCCTTTCCCAAGGATAGATGACCTCTTTGAACAACTAAGGGGCACACAGATATTTTCAAAGATTGATCTCAGATCTGGATATCACCAAGTGAGAATTAAAGAAGAAGACAACAGCAAGACTACTTTCAGAATGAGGTATTCACATTATGAGTTCACCATGGTGCCATTTGGATTGTGAAATGCACCAGTTGTCTTCATGTGTTTAATTAATGGTATTTTCATAGAATACTTAGATAAGTTTATCATTGTATTTTTGGATGACATACTTATTTACTCAAAGTCTGAAGAAGAAAATGAGCATGTTGGACATATTGTCATTGATGTTAACAGTCGATGTCATTATGATGTAATGATGAGTTGTTATGAACAAAATGCATTGAAATCTATCTAAATCTCAAGAGAGACAACTTATTAAATTTCACGAGATCAACAGAGATGCAGAAACACCATCAGGATCAAATTCCCAACAGATCAATGATCTTGATCAGTTAGAATCCAAGTACAAAATCAAAAGCTCAGAAGGGAAAGTGCATTTCAATGATATAAACAACATGCAGAGGAATCTACCAAAAACCTCATAAGGGAAAGCGCATTACAGAAATGCGATCAGGAGTGAAATCCCCACAGTAAAACTATAGAAGAATCAAGAGAGAATCTTGTCCATTGATGTTATAGAGGAGGACCTTCAAATCAAACATCTGATTAATTCCTAACCGTCGAATCTCAATAAGGGAAAATCAACGACGAAGAACAATTGTAGGATACAAGGGTTTAGTTAACGATTGTGAAACTTTTGGTTCTGAAATCATCCTTGATCATTGATCTACTACAGGAGCATTCTCGACCATTAGATGAATTCAAGTTGCTCGAGTTTTACTCGAGGAATATCACTTTGGAAGAATTGAGAATTGGGAAATGGACAACCCAAAGTCTCAAAGGCTGAAATAAATCTAGATCGTTGATCTAGAACTGATCACAGCTGTTAGATCTAGGAGGAGGACATATATCGTGTCAGGAGATTCATGTCATCAAGGACACATGGGGAAATCAAATGGTGACAACTGTCTAGGTCCATTTGGAATTTTAGGTTACGTAATTCACAAATCTAGGTGACATGTGGCAGCCACTCGACTAGTGCCAAGTCAGTAGTAACGTTAGCAAGTTACATCACTCTGGGAGTTAGTCCTTCGGGGGAAACCAACAACTACCCAAAGCATCGAAGGACAAAGTCAATTATGACCATTGATCTAAGATCCCCCAAGATGAATCATGATCGTTAGATAAAAACATGACGTAAGCTCTCCCATGCTGGCCACTTCATCGTTGACCAACTCTGGTGGAAATTGGAACCACTATTACCTGGAACTCTGAACCTCCGAAGTATTGAAGTCCTGAAGTAAACGAGAACCATCCATATCAACCTTTGATTAAGTCACAAACGTCAGATTAAGCAGTGGAAGGATAAAGTAAGGATTGAAGCTAGATTGTTGATTTGGTTTCAAGATTCATGCTAACCATTGGATCAATCCTTGTGAGAAGTGAATGAGAACCGTCCACTCAATGGCAGATCAAGTCATGGTCATCAATTTGTTTGAATCCTATGGACAAGCTAGGATCGTCCATCTACGGAAGAACGAATATCAATCGTTTGATCTACTTCAGAGAAAACTACTCCGAAAGATTGGATGAGAGATAAATTGCCCGAAGGCCGAAGTACCGAAGGACTAGGTTCCAGCCCCCAATCATGGGTTGCGAACACATAATCCATGAGGCGATGGATACATTGCTTAATTAATAATCCTGTGGTTTTGTGTTATTGGTCAAATGTAAATGAATTGAAGGAAGCGCCTCTATGGGATTCGATTTCTGCAATATTTGCAGAGACATGGAATCGAGTTAAAGAAATCAATCCATACATGTGGTCAATTTAAAAGCACTCTCACTGAATTAACAGCCTACACAATGATGTTTGAATAATAATAGAGATTATTGTTAATTTAAGATGAAGAGGTGTGATGGTCCAAATAAAGGGACACAATGCTTCATAGCTCACACTAGTTGGAAGAGTATATAAACAAGAAAGAATGGTGAGAAAAAAGTGTCTTTGTAGTCCAAATCAAAAGATCAAAACAACATCAAAGTCCAAGAAGAAGAACTGATGATTCTTATGAAGTGAGGGTGGAAGGGAGGAGCACAGAAGGATTCATATCCTTTAACTGTAAATACAAGGGATTTGGTGCTTCCTAGGGTTGGTGCCCTAAATACAAGGGAGTTGGTGCTTCCTAGGGTTGGTGCCCTAAATACAAGGGAGTTGGTGCTCTAAAAGGATTGGTGTCCTTCACTATTCTTCATAAAAGTCTTGTAATTCTTATTAATTATATCTATATAATTGATTTTACAAACAAGTGTATTGTTGATCTATTGTGTTAATTAACAAAATATAAAAGCAAATGTGAATTGATGAAAAAGGGTAATATTGATTCACCCCCCCCCACCTCTCAGTATTCCAAAAATTGGCATTAGAGCGGGTGCCTTCAACATAGTCTAAACAACTGGGAGATAGGTCCTCAAGATGGATCAACAAGAGGGAATGTCTAACAACAAAGCACCATTGTTCAATGGAGGTGGCTATGCTCTATGGAAAATAAGAATGAAAAACTTATCGTTGGCTCTTGGTTTTGATATCTAGCAATCTATTGTAGATGGTTACACTGCACCAACTACTCCACCCAAAGATGTTGCAGGAAAGAAAATCTGCAATGACAACTCAAGAGCAGTTAATGCAATTCTAGGATGGTTGACAAATTCTATATGTGTGAAGGTTATGCATTGTAAGTCAACCAAATAAATCTGGGGAAAAATGGAGGTTGTATATGAAGGGGATACAAAATTCAGGGAAGCCAAACTACAGACCTATAGAACTCAGTTTGAAAATTTGAAAATGAAAGAAGAAGAGAACATTGTTGAATACCTTCATAGGGTAGATGAAGTGGTTAATTAAATCAGAGCAACAGGAGAAGAACTTACCGATAAACCTATTGTGCAAAATATATTAAGTTCATTACCTATGAGATATGATGCAAATATATCTATAATTGAAGATAGGCCTAATCTTGACACACTCACAGTTGATCAACTTCATGGAATCTTTACAACATATGAAATGAGAACAGGAAATGATAAATCATCAAAAATAGAAACAACCTTTAAAGCATCTAAAACAAAGATGAGGCATGAGCAAAAGACTAATGATGAGTTATCAGATATATCTGATGAGGAAACTGCCAACTTCATAAAGAAATTCAATAAAGGGACAGAGAAATACAAAGGAAAGATTCCCCTAATATGTTTCAACTGTGGAATAATTGGACACTTTGCCAATAAATTTCCCCATCATAAGAAGGAGGAAAGTGATGACGAAGGAACCTTCAAAAATTAGAAGAAAATAAACACTAATAATAAAAAGAAGTTCTACAAGAAAAGGAAAATGTTCTTTACCCAAGAAGACAGTAGTTCGTCAGAAGAAAATGAAGAAGATGAACCAGAGCTCCTATTTATGGGAATAAAAACTCAAAATGATACACATTCAGAAGATGATGAAGAAGTGAACTTTGAAGATGAAATCCTTAGTGTAATTTAAGAACTTAGAAAAACTAAAAAACAAAACAGGGTAGTAAGGGAAGAGCTTCTAGAGATTAAAGAAGCTACTAAATCAAGAGAGAGGGAAGTTTCCAAAACCATCAAAGAGTCAGAACAGACCATAAGTGATTTGAAGTCCCAGCTCCTGGAAGCTAATAAAATTGAAGAAGTCATTTTACAACAAATTAATGATAGAAAACAAGTATGTGAGAAACTAGAAGTTGAGATTAAGTTGCTAAAAAGTGAAATTGAGAAAGAAAAGAAGGGAACACAATTTGAAAATAGTTTGAAGATATTGGATGAAATTATTAGTAGTCAAAGGTCACCAAACAACAAGACTGGTTGGGATATACTCAAAACTCAACTTCTACATCACAAGGATATGTCAATAAACCAATCAGTTACGTGGAAGCTCTGAAAAACTCATTAAGAAAAGAAGATAATAAGGCAAAGATGATACCATTGAAAACTGTTACACATAAATAGAAATCAATACTCCCTACTAGAGTAAAATATGACAAGAAAAATACAATCATCAGAAGGAATCCCCCTAAATATCTATTTATTGGATATTGTTACTCTTGCAATAATTTTTGACATAAAGTAGTACACTGCAAAGCTTATGGGCAATACAATCGTAGAAATGTCCAAAGATATAAGAACAATAAGTACAATACAGAGAACATAAAATATAACTCATTTTATCCTTTGGAAGACTTCAATAGTGAATGCCAAAAATGCAAAAACTATGGTCATAAAACCAGTGAATGTAGATTGCCAAAATATGATAAAAAGACAAGTATTTCCCATAGTAAAAAAGTATGGAAGAAAAAGCAAACAGAGTGTAATGTAGCCTTATATGCAAGAAATCAAGGATGTCAGTGGTATATAGACAATGGATGTTCCAAACACATGACTGGATATCAAAGTAAATTTATCAAGTTAAATACGAAAGGAAAAGGAAAATTAACTTTTGGAGATAACATGTCAGCCAAGATACTGGGAAAAGGCACTGTCAGTTTAGGAAATAATAAAACCAAAGAAGAAAATGTACTTCTGGTAGAAAATATCAAACCAAATATCCTAAGTGTAAGTCAGACATGTTATCAGGGTCACATACTTACTTTTGATTCTCATAAATGTGAGATTAGAAAAAAGGACACTAGAAAGATAGTGGCAGTTGTACCAAGATCATCTAGCAATGTGTACATCCTTAATATAGATGAAGAAGAAAAATGTTGATTAAGCAGGGTATATGAAAGTTGGCTATGGCATAGAAGGTTAGGACATTTAAGCTTTGACAACTTGATCAAAGCCAACGATAAAAAGGCAGTCAGGGACCTGCCAAAAGTGATTAAGCCTTCAGATTTTATTTGTAAACATTGTCAAATAGGAAAGCAAACAAGAGTTAGGTTAAAAAAAAAAAGAGCATTCCACAACAAAACCATTAGAGATTATTCACACAAATCTATGTGGACCAACCATAACCAAAATTACTTACGGTGAACAATATTTTATGTTGATTGTTGATGACTACACAAGATTGACTTGGGTATTCTTTCTAAAAGAAAAATCAGAAGCCTTTGAAAAATTTAAAACATACAAAGCCCTTGTAGAAAATGAAACAGATCTAAAAATTAAATTCCTGAGATCAGATAATGAAGGAGAATTCACCTCTAAAGAGTTCATTCAATTCTGTGAAAATCATGGTATCAAAAGATAGTTTTCAGCTCCCAGAACTCTTGAACAGAATGGAGTGGTAGAAAGGAAAAACATAACAGTTCAAGAAGCTGCAAGAACCATGTTAAATGGAGCCAAGCTTCCAGACAAATTTTGGAGAGATGCAATATACATAGTAGTCCACATACTTAATAGATCTCAGTTGAGACCCAACCATGAAAAAACCTCCTATGAATTATGGTTTGGAAGTCCAACATCTGTAAAACACTTTAGAACTTTTGGAAGTAAATGTTACATAAAAAATGATAAAGATAACTAGGAAAGTTTGATCCAAGATCTGATGAAGGAATATTCTTAGGATATTCATCTAATAAGAAATCATACATATGTTATAATCTTAGACTACGATAGTGGAAAGTGCCAATGTAAAGATAAATGATCTAAAAAGGGGCATATCCCATGGCATTGATAAAAAATACCAACAAGAAGATGATGATGTAGAATCTCATCAAGAAGATGATAGTAATGAAACAAAGAAAAATGAACCACATAATGATGTAGAAGACAATGAAGAAATTCCCTTGCCAAGATCTCCATCAAAAAGAGTTCAAGAGAATCATCCTGAAAGCCAGATTATTAGAGATAAAAGTGTAGGAGTGGAAACAAGAAGGAAACTTTCTTTTGACTCAAAACAAGCAATCTTATCACTAATAGAACCTAAGTCAGTTAAATAAGTTTTCAAAAGTAAAGATTGGATAAAATCAATGAATGAAGAACTATACCAAATAGAGAAGAATCAGACTTGGGAATTAGTTCCAAGACCCAAGGACAAGAATGTGATAGGAACCAAGTGGATCTTCAAAAATAAACTAAATGAAAATGGATAAATTATAAAAAACAAAGCCAGATTAGTGTGCAAAGTATATTCCCAAATGGAAGGCATTGATTTTGAAGAGACTTTTGCTCCAGTAGCAAGACTTGAGGTCATCAGAATGTTCTTGGCATTTGCATGCTTAAGAAATTTCAAAATCTATCAGATGGATGTCAAGTCAACATTCCTTAATGGAACACTAGAAGAAGAAGTCTACGTTGAGCAACCAAAAGGATTCATGTTATTAGAAAATCAGGACTATTTGTGCAAGCTGAAAAGGGCCATGTATGGTCTTAAACAAGCCCCCAGAGCATGGTTCTCTAGGCTTGATAAATACCTACAAAAACAAGGATATAAGAGAGGGACTACTGACAACAACCTATACATCAAAATTGAGGATCAAAACATGATTTTTGTGGTGTTATATGTAGATGATATCATATTTGGGAGTAATATCACTACACTAAGCAAAAAATTTGCAACCAAAATGCAGGAAGAGTTTGAAATATCTATGATGGGAGAACTGTCATTTTTCTTAGGTTTACAAGTAAATCAAACAGAAAATGGAATATTCATTTCCCAAACCAAATATATCAAGGAAATGTTGAAGAAATTTCAAATGGAACACAATAAACCTATGAGTACTCCCATGGTCATTGGATGTAAACTAAGCTTAGAATATGACTCACCAAAAGTGGACCAAACGATGTATATATAAATGGTTGGAAGTTTTTTCTACTGAACAACAACAAGACTTGACATCATGCAAGATGTAGAACCAGTAGGGAGATTTCAATCTGCACCTAAAGAAACTCACTTAAAAGCAGTAAAAATAATATTCAGATACCTTCAAGGCACCCTAGAACTTGGATTATGGTATCCAAAAGATAAAGACTTCAATCTAATTGCATGTACCGATGCAGATTGGGCCAGTAGCATAGATGATAGGAAAAACACCAATGGAGGAGCATTTTTCTTAGGAAAAATTTTGGTATCATGGTTAAGAAAGAAACAAACAAACATCCACATCACTCTCTACAACAGAGGCATAATACATTGTTGTTGCATCCTGTTGCACACAAGTTCTTTGGATGAAGCAAACTTTAGAAGACCTACAAATAAGTTATAATAATCCCATTACTATTAACTGTGATAACACTAGTTCCATAAGTATCTCTAAAAATCCAGTCATGCATTCTAAAACCAAACACATCCCAATTAGATACCATTTCCTAAGAGATCAAGTTACTAAAAAAATAGTTAAAATAGTGTATATAGACACCAAAGAACAGATTGCAAACATTTTCACAAAACCCTTGCTCAGGAGTACTGCAAGTTTTAAACCTGTGAAGTAAAACAATGCATATAGATTCTTATGCAAAATAGAATTTAATCAATGACTCATACACAGAGTACACAGTGATTTTATACCGGAAACCCTCAACCGGGAAAACCTTTCTTATATTCATTATGCTGAATTTCACCATTCACCATACAATATATATACAATGTTTTTAGGTATTCTGTAGATACCAAAACCCTAATCCCTTAATCCGGGATTAATTTACAAAACCGCTAAAAATAGCAAAAACTATCCAATGCAGACGCAGTTGTCATATCTGATGCGTCCACACACACACATGCAAAGAATATAACACATACCCAACATTCTCCCACTTGTTGTTTTCTTTGCATCCAGGGGTCCAGGGGATTATATAGTCCACAATCCAGGGCAGCAATGCCCACTGTTACTCTACACCAGGAGAAATTTTATGTGCTCACAGACTTTGTCAATGAGTCTGCAACATTCTTCAAAGTGTCAACATTTTCTAGCAACACCTTCCTTTCCTCAATCATGTCTCTCACAAAGTGATATTGAACATCAATATGCTTTGTCTTCGAATGATAAGTTGGGTTCTTTTCTAGGAAGATTGCACTCTGACTGTCACAATCTAATCTCACTGCTTGTTGTACCAACCCAATACTTGAACACAATATTTGTAACCATACTGCTTCCTTGCTGGCATGGGTGGCTGCCATGTATTCAGCTTCTGTAGTTGAGAGTGCCACTACAACCTGTCTTTTTCTCATCCAATTGATTGCTCCTCCAAATAGGTTAAACACATACCCACTTGTAGATCTTCTGCGATCCAGATCTCTAGCCCAGTCTGCATCAACAAAGCCAGGTATGTCCAGCACTCTGTCCAATCCTGGTCTTCCTTGGTAGCACAATCCATAACTGGTAGTGCCACGAAGATACCTAAAGACCCTCTTTACTGTTGTCCAATGCTCCTTCCCTGGTTTTGACATATACCTGCTTAAAAATCCCACTGCATGTGCAATGTCCGGTCTAGTACAGACCATTGCATACATCAAACTGCCAACTACACTGGCATACGGAACATGGGACATGTCCTCTTCTTCTTCCTCTGTCTTGGGACACTGATCTGCAGATAAATTTACACGCATAGGAATAGGAACCTTGACCAATTTACTTCCATGCATATTAAACCTCTGCAATATCGTCTCAACATATTTTCTCTTATTCAACCAGAGTTTTCTATTTGCATGATCTCTTTTAATCTCCATTCCCAGAATGAAGTTAACAACACCAAGATCCTTCATGTCAAATTTGGAGGATAGATGTGATTTCACCTCCTTGATAACATCCATGTTATTTCCTACCAACAACATGTCATCAACATACAACACTACATAAATGAAGTAATTACCAACCTTCTTGGAATATACAC
>SNQJ01S0228964.1:0-14397 GCA_010110895.2 Picea sitchensis
CATTGGATATAATTGAATGGTTTAAGTATAAGTTGAAAAAAAAATTAAACTGTACTTGATATTGATTCACCCCCCTTTTAGTATCAACATGTGTCTCTTATGTGCATGAGTGAATTTCCTATGTGTGTGTGAGTGGCACACATACACCTAAGAAACTCACTCACACCTAACCCACCCATAGAAGTTCCACACTCATGGACATGAGAGTGATAGTCACACAGATAATGCACACACCCACATGAGAGATTTACTTACACACCTAACACAACCAAACTACATGCCACATACGAAAATCACCCTTGCACATAAGAAACACACTTACAGACATAAGTATCATAGTATGTA
Organism: Picea sitchensis; assembly: GCA_010110895.2. Taxonomy (NCBI): domain Eukaryota; kingdom Viridiplantae; phylum Streptophyta; class Pinopsida; order Pinales; family Pinaceae; genus Picea; species Picea sitchensis. The sequence goes on from SNQJ01S0228964.1 coordinate 346, forward strand.
ATAATATATTTATGGTATTATTGACATATACTTGGCAATTCCCTTACAAGAGGTCAATACCTCTAATTATTCCAAAATGCAAAAGAATTGGAAAAGGAAGAAGGTGAAGAGACTAGAAGCTAGAATTCCAAGTCATGTACATTGAGTTGGAAAATAGATAGTTAACTTCTCAAGACCATATCTCTTGCATACTAACTTGGATTTTGGTGCACAATAGCTCATTTGAGAGATCACAATGAGAAAAATAATATGAGATGCAAAAGAGTTATATGTAATGAAAACTAAAGACAAAATATATGCAATTTAGATGCAAAACAAATGCAAAATGGACAAGGACACAATAGGAGTGCTAAACTGAATGAAAAATAAATTCCAAATAGATAATAAAAAAATGAAAAAAAATGCAAATTGGTTGCACAAGGATGCATGAATGATCCAAGGGACCATTTGTGGTCATCTCAAAAATGGTCTTGGTACTGACAATTGTTTAGACATGATTTTCTACTTCCTTTTTTAGAGCTTTCATTTTCACTTTTGGTAGCATAAACTCCTAAAGACTAGGGTCTCGAATCAATATGCTTATGTGCTTTCCAACAAGCTAAAGAACTCCCAAAATGGACGACCAAGTGAAAATTTATGATTTCAATAAGGATCCTCATTTTTGGGTCAACTTAGAATCATCCCTCTTAGCATTCCCTACCAACCCTGATTATGCTAGTGTTAGGGTTCTTACATTTTAAATTTTTTTATTCCAGGTGTTGTTGTCATTGTTAATGTAGTTTCAACATTTCATTATGTTTTTTTTTTTCAAAAGAGCATTGTTGTCTCATTTCTTGATAGAAATATGCCACCACCATTCTATCTATTTTATATTGCTTTTTATATTGTAGTGTTTTCACCATTTTCAACACTTATAGAAGTTGGTATTCACTATGATAATATGCATTCAATATTGCATGTTCTTTCATTTGATTTTTAAAGCAATCTAAATTAGTGGTATCATAGAAATCTAGTTTATGTCTTTTTGTGGATGTCCCTGAAAAGATCATAGTACAGGGATTTGGGCCTCAAACTAACCAAGCCTAGTGAACTTCCATCACTAAGCCAAGGGGCCTCCCATGGAAGACATTAATTAAAAGAAGATGAATGGACATCCTATAAAAATGCTACTCCAAGAAACCTTTAATGATAGATGAACAAGATGATGGACTAGTTTTCCCAAATCATTTTATTATTCACAATAATGATGGAGGCAGCTTTGAAAAGTAGTCATTTCATAGGAATGACATGCTTAAGAGTTGACGCAAACCCCCTACCTCGGCAGGGTCCACTGACCTCCCGGTCTAAGGATCGTTGTAAATTCCTTGAGCTGAAGCAGCTCTTTAGATTCCCTACTGGAATCCCACGAACAAATCCAAAGGTCCTTATGAAACTTTGTTTGCACGAACAAGCTTTGGGCACAAATTCCCTCCACGTGACCACTACCCGTGACCAAAAGCCTAAGCAAAAGGCATTTCGCGTTTCGCGATTTCGGGGTTCCTGCGTATCAGCCAACCCTGACTCCCCGGCTCCTGAAACTCCGAAATAGGGCTTAATGCATGTTATCTCCTCCCTTAATCATTCACCCATGTGACCCCTCGCTGTGACCTGGGGCCAAGCTTCCGAGCGAGTCGGGATTTCGTGTATCGAGGGTTTGCGATGTAGCTTTTCTCCCTTTTCCCGAAATGTCGATATTCCTTTCCCTGAAATGAATCAACGGTCCAGATTTCTCCTCAATCCAACGGCTCAGATCAAATCGTGAAATCGGACCTCATGAGTTCTCACGATTCTACCCTTTGACCTTTCCCTCCTGCAAGTCAGCAAAATGTTGATCCCTTGCCATGTGTCCCCTTTTGATGGACGGTCTCGATTATTTCGGGACTTTGCATTTCGCTATGTCCACTGTCTTGTGTAACTCCAAAGGGTTTAAACCTTGTGCATGTTCCTAGGATATAACGGTTGTTGGTCCACGCCCTCCCAGATCTGACGGATGAGATTTGTTTCCTCTTGCATGCTCTCCTATGAGCCTAGACCTGAGATTCAACGCTCCAGATTTCCTCCTTTGCAGCTGATATAATGGTTGTCGACGCTCCTCCTCATGAGCTTGCAATTTCTCCCTGACTTGGAAGATTTTCAACGTTTCAAAGGCCTCGACCTTTGATTCCTCTGCAAGCCTGCTACTTGGGTCTCGTCTGCGTTTTGAAGACGTTGTCTCTCCTGAGCTTTGGGACTTGGAATAAGTCCACTCTTGCACACTCCTTGTGCTAACTCTTCTAGGCTTTCAACTCACTCAGTCTTTAAGGGATTTGGCCCTTCTTCATCTTCCTTAGAAGACTTTCGGTGCCTTTCTGACACACTTCTGCGCTCAACCTCCTGAGCTTTCGAACTTGAAACAAGTTCTCCCTGCACATTCTCCTTGCACTTTGACTGGCCTTCAGATGGTTGTCTTTCAACACTTCGTCTGAGTGTTGGCCTAGTGCATTCCTTGCACAGGTCTTCCTCCAGAGTATTCAGCGACTCTATAACAACCCTTTCACTCCTTGAAGGGATATAAGTGCCCTCTTGGCGACTTATGCTCAAGCACTACTTGTTGAGACAACAGAGTATTCAGTAACTCTGTGAGTGTCTTCTCCTTGACACTTCCCTTCTAACAGAACTCGAGATAGATTTCACCTGTGCACTCCTTGCACACGCTCAATGCCCACCTAGCAGAGCTCTTCACAGAATCCTCAGCAATTATGTTTTCTCTGCCCTCCTCTGCACAGTCCTACCTACAAGGTGTTAAGTAACCTTGAGGATTTTCCCTTGAGTTTATGATTCCTCTAGTGTGCCCTTCTGGCATGTTCTTGCCTGAATTCCACCAAACTCAAATGTTCACTCTTTGCACTAGCTCATAGAGTCTTCAACACTCTGTCATGCAACCCCTTGCATTTAGCCACAAAGAACCTAGACTTGAAATAAACAAACCTCATAGACAACAAATTTTGTCTATCCCTACAAATGGAATCTAACATACATCTACATCATAAATGAACACACAAATGACATTCATCAAATACACATAAAACATATAGAATCATATGCAGGACAAACTGCTCTTTATATTAATCTTGGAATGCATGTTTACAATGTGTTCAAGCTCGGACTGCAATAGAGTCTCGGCTCTCTCCTCTCTAATCTATCTGCCTCTCTAAAAACTAATGAATCTAGATACAAAGATCTTTTTACAAAAGATGGGATCCTCGAGCCTTTCCCTCCAAGATACCTACTCTCATTAATTATAATGAATTACATTCAATGGTTGTCTAGTCTGGATCGGATCTAGAACTTATCATGCTGTCAACCATTAAAGGCGACTCTACCTACAGCCTGCACAAAGGCATGGCTTTGGCTCTTCCAGCCTTACAAACATTAAATTACAATTCAAAATTTGAAATGAGGGCTAGCACCTCTCCCTCCTTGAATATGCGTTGATGTGTTGTCTAGATGGCACATTGTTGAGGTGGAGTGATGCTCCTGCATCATACTCCACTGCTGCGAAAAATTCATGAGCTCCTGCTCATGAGCTTCCCAACTATGTTGAAATCCACCTGGACCCCAAACTGTCCTTTGGAGATTTCCATCTGCTCCACTGCTTTGCTGCTTCTGCTTCTTCCCTGCTGCTCTTGCAGGTCCTCCTCTGTTCAACTCCCTTCTACTGACAAATTCTTATGCTGACCTCAACATTAGCCTCCTTATTTCTTCAATCACCTCTTCCAGCTGGTCCAATGGATGGCTCTCTGGAATTCTTCTCTGTTGCACTTCCTCCTCGGCAATGGGTAGATCAACTTGATCCCCACTATTGTTTTCTTCTTTTGTGGCACTAGCTGGCCACCCTGTTGTAGACTCCATCCCTGCAGTTCTATCACTGAGCTCTCCTGCTAGCATATCTCCAGCTTCCTCCAGCTTCTGTTTAGACTGGAATTCTACTTCATCTTATGTTGCATGCTTTAGTGCTGCAGTCATCTCCTGTTCAACTTCCGGGCTGAAAATTTTGAGCGATTTTGTTGAATGCTCTTCTCCCACGATCTGCATGATTGTCTTCTTATGGAAGTCATCTACTAGTTCTGGATTGTTCAACCAATCCTCCAACATCTCTAACTCCTTCTCCCATGGAGTGAGTGCCTTGTCTGCATGCTCTTGTTACGCTGGGGTAGATTTTGATGTCTGCTCCATTTCTTCTTCCTCTATGACAGTCACTGTTGGTTGCCCTTCTTCTGTTGTTGCATCTAAAACACATTCTCTGGTTTCGACTTGGCTGCCTGGTAGGAATATCCAAACTCCCCCAATGATTAGAATGTATTTCCGATCCTCCTCCATCATCTCTCCTTGTTGATATGAACTCTCAGTTAAGTTCATATTCTCTCCCTTGCCCACCTGGAAAATTGGGATTTCTTCCCTGCCCTCCTGACAGTCTATGAGATCCTCCAATGATCCCATCTCATTGCCCACCTGGAAATATGAACTTTCTTCACTGCCCACCTAGTAGTCTTTGATATCAACCATTGATCTCTTCTCATTGCCCTCTAGGCAACCTGAAAGTTCCTCACTGTTCACCTGGCAGTTTCTGAGACCCTTCTCTGATCTCTTCTCCTCATCCTCATTGAGACTCTTCCCAGTTTTTGGCTCATAGATATGAATCACTTCCTCTTCATCTCCGAGGCTTTCAACATACCTCGGCCACATTCTCAACAACCTTTGTTGTCCTCTGGCCAACAATTCCTTGAATGGACACTTCACCTTCTTCTTCATGGGCCACTCATACACCCAATGCACTTTAGCATCCTACTGCATTTTAAATGCAAGCTTCTCCATTCGTGCTCTTATCTCGTTGAGCTCTTGGTCCATATCAGCCTTTCTTTTCTGCTGGCGGTCTTTCCCTTGACCACTCCTTTGGCCTTCATTCGCCATCTTCTCTGTCTCCACATGCCCTTCTGGCAAGTTTGTTGTTTACTCTGCAACTGCGAGCATTCTCAGCTTCTCCTACAACCTACCTGGATGTCAATTGTTTGTTGCCTACATGCAAACAGATCTCCACAGAGCATCAAAACCATGTCTTCAACTTTTGATACCACTGACGGTATCGAACTATCTCTTTTACCTCCTTCGTCTGAAATATGCAGATGAAAAATGTGCTCTAATACCACTTTGACGCAGACCCCCTACCTCGGCAGGGTTTGCTGACCTCCCAGTCTAAGGATCATTCTAAATTCCTTGAGCTAAAGCAGCTCTTTCGATTCCCTGCTGGAATCCCACGAAAAAATCCACAGGTCCTTATGAAACTCCACCTACACGAACAAGCAATGGGCACAAGTTCCCTCCATGTGACCACTACCTGTGACCACAAGCCTAAGAAAAAGGAACTTCGCGTTTCGCGATTTCAAGGTTCCTGCATATGAGCCAAACCTAACTCCCTGAATCCCGAAACTCTGAAATAGGGCTTAACGCATGCTAGTTCCTCCCTTAATCATTCACCCATGTGACCCCTCGCTGTGACTTGGGGCCAAGCTTCCGAGCACGTTGGGATTTCACGTATCGGGGGTTTGTGATGTATCTTTTCTCCCTTTTCCCGAAATGTCGATATTCCTTTCTCCGAAATGAATCAACAGTCCAGATCTCTCCTCAATCCAATAGCCCAGATCAAATCGTGAACTTCAACCTTGCGATTTCCCACAATTCTATCATTTGACCTTTCCCTCCTGTGAGTCAGCAAAATGTTGATCCCTCGCCACTTGTCCCCTTTCGATGGACAATCCTGATGATTTCGAGACTTCGTGTTTCGCGATGTCCACTCTCCTGTGCAACTCCAAAGGGTTTAAACCGTGTGCATGTTCCCTAGATCCAACGACTGTTGGTCCACGTGCTCCCAGATCTGATGGTTGAGATCTGTTTCCTCTTGCACACTCTCCTGTGAGCCTGGACGTGAGATTCAATTCTCTAGATTTCCTCCTCTGCAGCTGATCTAATGGTTGTCGACGCTCCTCCTCATGAGCTTGCAATTTCTCCCTGACTTGGAAGATTTCCAATGTTTCAAAGGCCTCGACCTTTGATTCCTCTGTGAGCCCGCTACTTGGGTCTCGTCTTCATTTTGAAGATGATGTCTCTCATGAGCTTTGGGACTTGGAATAAGTCCACTCTTGCACACTCCTTGTGCTATCTATTTTGATCTTTCAACTTGCTCAGTGTCTAAGGGATTCGGCCCTTCTGCATCTTTCGTAGAAGACTTTTGGTGCCTTCCTGACACACTTATGTGCTCGACCTCCTGAGCTTTCGAACTTGAAACAAGTTCTCCCTGCGCATTCTCCTTGCACTTTGATTGGCCTTCAGACGACTATCTTTCAACACTTTGTATGAGTGTTGGCCTGGTGCACTCCTTGCACAGGTCTTCCTCTAGAGTATTCAACAACTCTGTAACAACCCTTTCACTCCTTGAAGGGATATAAGTTCCCTCTTGGCGACTTATGCTCAAGCACTCCTTGCTGAGCCGACAAAGTATTAAGTAACTCTGTGAGTGTCTTCCCCTTGACACTTCCCTTCTCACATAACTCGAGATAGAGTTCACCTGTGCACTCCTTGCACATGCTCAATGCCCACCTGGTAGAGCTCTTCACAGAATCCTCAGCAATTTTGTTGTCTCTCTGTGCCCTCCTCTGCACAGTCCTACCTCTAAAGTGTTAAGTAACCTTGAGGCTTTTCCCTTGAGTTTATGATTCCTCTAGTGTGCCCTGCTGGCACGTTCTTGCCTAAATTCCACCGAATTTAGATGTGCACTCTTTGCACTGGCTCACAGAGTCTTCAACACTTTGTCATGCAACCCCTTGCATTTAGCCACAAAGAACCCAGACTTGAAATCAACAAACCTCACAGACAACGAATTTTGTTTATCCCTGCAGATGGAACCTAACATACATCTACAGCATAAATCAACACACAAATGACATTCATCAAATACACATAAAACACATAGAATCATATGTAGGACAAACTGTTCTTTATATTAATCTCAGAATGCGTGTTTACAATGTGTTCAAGCTCGGACTACAACAGAGTCTTGGCTCTCTCCTCTCTAATCTATCTACCTCTCTAAAAACTAATGAATCTAGATACAAAGATCTTTTTACAAAAGAGGAGCTCCTTGAGCCTTTCCCTCCAAGCTACCTACTCTTATTAATTATAATGAATTACATTCAATGGTTGTCTAGTCCGGATCAGATCTAGATCTTATCAGCCTGCCAACCATTAAAGGTGACTCTACCTACAGTCTACACAAAGGCATGGCTTTGGCTCTTCCAGCCTTACAAACATTAAATTACAATTCGACATTTGAAATGAGGGTTGATTCCTCTCCCTCTTGAATATGTGTTGATGTGTTGTCTAGCTGGCACATTCTTGAGGTGGAGCGATGCTCCTGCATCAAAAGTACAAGTTAATTTTGGTATCGCTCTATTTCAAGGAAAGATAGACCCAAAGTCTTTGAAAACACAGTTAAATCTACTAAAGTATTATTTCTTTGTTCATAACTTTTCCAACAATGAGAATACTACTTTTGCACTCCTAAAGGCCCTTCCCCATGTTCAATATTGATGGGATAATTACTTCATGTAACATGTTGTAGTTTCTAAGCTATATGAAACATATCCCTCTTGGGGGGGATTAATCAATCCCTTCAAGAAGAAGCATTTACCTGTTGGAAACTCTAAAGTCCAATACATGGGATGGATGATCTCGTGCCAAGGAAAAGACTAGTCTACTATGTCAAAGTACACTAATGCATTTCATACCTTGTATATAAAATTGTGTATTCAACACTATGAATATCCCTTGGTCCTAAAACATTGTAGCAATATACATAAATGCATTCGAATAGAAATGAAGTTTCTAGACATCTCATTGTTTGGAGCTACTTACCATTATGTTGTAAATATTGAGAATAAATTTCAACATGATATTGAGAATAAATTTCAACATAGGTGTAAGAAATAATTTGGGGCTGAAAATTAGTTGCAACACCAGAAGTTTAAAGGTGTCACTCACTCCCAAGACAAAGTACCTCCAACTATGGCACTGACCACAGTGCTCAATTTGTGTACACACAAGATTTGAGAGTGGTTGTTGGCTCAGATTGGTAGACCAAAGTCCACCATGTAAGTGTCCAACAAATCCTGATGAAGTCTAGTGTTAACATGATCAATCCATGGAACAAGGAAGATCCCATCCATGGTACTTCACCAACATGTTTGATAGATGGAGAACCTTATAGAATAAAGCTACCAAGTTGTGATCCATGTTTTACCCCTCGACATTAAACAAATATTCATTAACCCACAACATTCAAGATAATAAAAATAGATCCATTCACAAATCATAAGCATGAATTAAAGAAATGCAACATAAACATAATCAAACTAAGTGATCACCAAAAGGATAACCATGTTAGAAACCATGATTTTATTAGAGTATATAGAATAAGCAACAAATAAAATGAGACACATATAGATATCATCAATCTCACTCTAACCAAATGAGCTCTCCTAGCCATATAATGACACGCACACACATTTCTAGCCTAAAGGTATATTTGTCAAATTCAAGAACCTAAACTAACTAACCTCCATAAGTGGCTACCTACATATACATTAACATACACTAGTGGGTTGCATAACACCTGGTACATGGAAAATATGGTTCTTAACTTAGGATTTTTCCTTTGATCATATTGAATTCAGTCCATTCCTACCAAGCCATCAAAATGAAGTAGAAACAAGGTCTAACCACACCTAACTTTCCATCAAGTCACTTTTTTCATCTCCTCTTGGTCCTTCAAATTGTTCTATTTTATATTGTTGTTCTTCAAATGAAGGGGCCAAATTTAGAAGATCTTCTAATGCTCTGATCCTAAATGTTTGGAAGGCTTCCAACTCCTATGCATCTCCTCAACACAATAGTAGCCCCTATAATAAAGGCTTCATCTTGTTTTGAACTTGGGGGTTATCGAGCACATCTCTAGAACTATCTCCCACTTTGCATCAGTACATCAGACTCTATCTTTGTAGCTTTAAGTGTTGAGTCTTAGTCACTAGTCAAAGTTGTCATAGCTTTAAATGATATTCCCAGGACATCGAAGGGAGGGAATCCAAATCATCATCCAGTTCCTATAGTTTCACTAATAGGGAATTTCTAGAAATTTGATCGACCATAGTTTTGGCCTTTGTTGATAATTGTTTCATTCTAGCCCTTAAATCCTAAAAGAGCTTCTCCTACAACTCCAAAAGCCCCATCTAGACTTGCATGGTGTTATAATGTTGTAACTTTAGGCAATGGTTGTGTATAATTTTTACTGCATGTTCTAACCCTATTCAATCATGACATCCACCTATTGAGGCTTTAACAAGCCCCAAGTCCTCAAACTTGGGGACCCCCCTTTTTTATTCTCATCTCGGAGAGCTTCGTCATTAAGTTATACCTGATTGATGTACTTTTATTTAATTTTTTATGATGATTTTATGTTATTTGAAGGGGTTACTAGATTTTGAATTGCTTCAAGCCCCCAAATCACCATAATAGGGCGTTCTACCTCTAAAATGGGCCCTACAATCCCTTAGCACCAATTTTTCCACCCAAAAAGTACCAAAATAGGTGACAAATTATATAGTGGCCCATTCATATCAAATATGTGCAAATCTTCATTTTTTTCGAGGTCCAAAAGGTAGATGGACATTATGCATCTATGCTAGTTGATAGAGATGTGCAGAAGCGCCCTGCACTATGAGTAGGAATCATTTGACTAACTCCCCAACCCCTTGGTGCACTCTCACCTATCCTAGTGCTACAAAGGAAATCTCACAATTTGTTGGTCAGATAAAAAAGAAATGGATAGAAAAAGCACCTTGGTTTCCCAACCCCCACCCCCATGCCCATGACCATGACAAAATACCATGTACCCTCTGCTTGCAAAGGAGTCTCCCAAGCTTAAATAGGTAAATGATGGGTGGGATCCCATTATCACAGAGTCAAGTGTGCGTAAGATAGTTGCATGGCACTCCCCAATGACCATGATGAACCACTGCCCAATTTGGACATGATTCCAACAACTTAGTTCATGTTTCTAATGTTTTAAGCTCTTATAGTTGTGAGGGCCAATTAGCATGTGCTAGTATTTTTAATGATTATTAATGTATTGTCTTCACTATTAAGTCTATCTAGCAATTTGGTAATGTGAGATGGACAATTTTGATTTCTAAATTCATGACACTTAGCACGTGGATGCTGCCTTTGCAGCCCATTTTTGGGTATATAATTCCCTGTATGTACATACTTTTATTATCCTAAAAGTTAATAGTAATTGGAATCATTTTATTAGAAAAGAAGCCACAAATCTCATCTCTTTGCACTGTGTTCAACCTTGACGCTTCAGCTACCCTTAACCAAACTTGATAACTCCTCTCCATAATGCCTGCCAACCTTAGATACTAACCATTGATCTATTTTTTGAGAATTTCCCTCTACAAGGCTGGTTACTTTTGGATACATGAATAACAACCTATACTTAGCAATAGTGGCACTGTTTGAAACAGCTGTCTTTAACCATGAAAGTACAATAACAATATTAATGTACCAAAAAGCTTTAAGTGCCATGGATGAATAAGATGCATAAGCACAAGTCTTTCGCCATGACATAAACCACTCGCAAACAATATGTAAATATTCATTAGCATGTAAAGGTCTTGCTTAAAGTACAATCATTGCCAAATATTCATTGTATACATGTTAGTCCCTCTAAAGATTATCACGCTCTATCATTAATTCTAATCTTCATGACTTTAATTTGAAGCATGATCCACAATGATGCACCCAGTTTTAGCTAAAAAGAAAGTCCCAATTCTCAAATACATGATTTACAAGAAGTAGAAATTACTACCTAATCTTCAACTCTAATTGCAAGATAAATAATATAAGTTCATACTCATGCAAGCATAGGGTAATTGCTTCTTATCATCAGTGACAACCCCTATGATAACACTGTCCAGTATTGAAACAATGGAATCAAATATATCCATCGCCATAATTTCATGGCAACAATCATTGAGAAACTTGGTGGAGCAGTGGCAGTAACCAAAAATGTTAATTAGTCCCTATGTAGCGAATCCATCCGTCACCTTGGAGAATGGGGCAATTGCTATCCAAATCCTGTAAACTAATTACTCCTCGTTGCAAAATTTTAATGCAAACGTTTGTCCACATTAATATGTTTCTAATTCAATAATGCAGCAGAAAAAATTAAACTTGACACAATTAACAATGTACAATGTCAAGGGAATCATTCTCTTGTGAAACTGCAAGAAGTGCCATGCAGAACCAATATGAGCTTTCACCCATACACCTTATCTGCAACAAAATCCATGCATCATATTGCTCAGGAGCTGCTCTCCACTCAACCAATGAACAATATCAACGTGAGAAAGTTGTATCCAAGTTGAGGCAAAGATATGTACAATGGCTCATTCCAATCAATCAATAGGGAAACTTCTAAATCCCAATCTGGAAGGGAAATCAGACAGGGTTCACTGCCAGTCTTAATGACTTGACAATGAACTATGATAAGAACGTTCTCTGCTGCAGCAAGGCAAAACGACATTGAAATATTTACATCTTAAGCTTTGGTACATCCCGTATCCAATGGGGCATTATACTTGGCTTCCATTTACAAAGTTAGGATGTTTTGACATAATACATGTTGCATTCACATATGCCGAAATGGGGGTATAGAACTTGATTGCACATAAACTTTTTATTCACACAAGCATGTGTTGCCTCCTATTTCACCTAGCATCACGAGTAATCCCCACACGAACATTGTCCTTCCTTGAAATGGTGAAAACGGTTCGTATCCCTCACAATAAACTCCCGTGCAACAATCTTGGATATGAACTTGATGGCAGAGTGGCAGTCATCACATACTCGAAGGTTCTTGACAATCCTAATAGGTATTCCAGGGGGTATGTTCGAAAGCCCAAATGCAATGGCCAGTTTTTCACTGTGATGGCTGAGAATATGTTCCTTCTGCTCATCCTCCACATCACGCAGCACAGCATTCCTGTTGGGCACATAGCCTGCTTCTTTCATCTGCCCAGACAAGCTTTCCAATTTTTCATAAATTTGCTGCATATGTGGATGTAATTTATCTCCTACAACAAAAGCGTACACCTTGTTCTTGATTTCAATCCAGCTGCAGCCTGGCATCTTTTTCACCTTCTTGTTCTTCATCATTTGCCTCACATTTCCTGTGTCATCCCACCTGCCAGCTGCTGCATAGATATTTGAGAGCAGTACATAATGGGCAGGATTTTTAGCATCTGCCTCAAAAAGATATTCTGCCACGCATTCCCCTAGTTTTAGATTAGTATGGATTCTACAGCCAGCAAGTAAAGACCCCCACACAGCAGCATCAGGTTTGATTGGCATTGTGTGGATGAAGCCAAGTGCCTCATCCAAACACCCAACACGGCAAAGGAGGTCAACCATGCAGCAATAATGCTCCACAAACGGTTTGATGTTATAATCTCTGCTCATGCAATTAAAATAACTCCAGCCATCATCCACTAGGCCTGCATGGCAGCATGCAGCTAGAACACCAACAAAGGTGACATGATTTGGTCTTATGTTAAACTCCCGCATGCGTTCGAACAGTTGTATGGCCTCCTTACCATATCCATTTATAGCATAACCTACAATCATTGCACTCCATGAGACCACATCTCTTGAAGATAATCCATCAAACACCTCGTGAGCATCCTCTATATTCCCACATTTGGCATACATGTCTACAAGGGCACTCCCCACAAAGACATTAGACATGAATCCAGTTTTGACTATATCTTTATGGACCATTTTTCCATGCTGGAGAGCTGACAAGTTGGCACATGCAGGAAGGACGCTGATTATTGAAACTGTATCAGGTTTCACACCTGTCAGTTTCATTTGCTGATAAATTTTCAGGGCTTCATCGAAAAACCCATTGTGTACATAGCCTGCAATCATTGCATTACACGATTCCACATTTGGGTTATGCATTTCTTGAAAGAGTTCCAAAGCCTCATCAACACACCCATTACGTGCATATCCTGCAATCATCACATTCGACACTTCCGTGTTTCCTTCAGGCATTTTGTCAAACACCTTGGATGCATCTTCTACACAACCACATTTGGTATACATATCCATAAGGGAACACCCAATAAGGATAGTACAATCAAACCCATTTCTAATTATCTCTTCATGCATTTCCTTGCCATGTTCCAAAGAAGTCAAATTGGAACATGCCTGAAGAATGCCGACAACAGTAAACTGATCAGGTTGGATGCTTGTTTGTTTCATTTGTTTAAAAAGTTTCAAAGCTTCCTCGTCCTGGTTATGCCTGGCATAAGCAGCAATCATTGTATTCCATGAAACCACATTTCGTTCCCGCATTTTCTGAAAGAACAAAAAGCCTTCTTCAAGATGCCCATTCTGTGTATATGCTGCGAGCATGGCATTCCAGGAGATTGCATCTTTCACGGGCATTTTCTGAAAGAGCTCCAGCGCTCCGTTTGCCTGCCCACACTGAGCATATCCTGCAATCATGACATTCCACGAAACCAAATCTCGTTCAGGCATTGTGTCAAATAGCACCAGTGCTTCATCAACAAACCCATTCTGAACATACCCAGCAATCATATTAGTCCATGAAACCACGTTTCGTGTAGGCATTTCGTCAAACACTTTGCGTGCATCCTCTAAACTGCCACATTTCACATACATGTCAATGAGTGCACTTCCCACAAAAACATTAGACTGAAAACCACTTCTATTTATGTCTTCATGGACCTTCTTACCCTGTTGCGGAGATGCCATGTTGGCGCAAGCAGGAAGAATGCTAGCAAAGGTGAACTGATCGGGTTGGCATCCTGTTAATTTCATTTGGCAATACAAATTCAA
>SNQJ01S0228965.1:0-14397 GCA_010110895.2 Picea sitchensis
ACTAATACAATACAACTGCGCTTGGTTTTGAATGCCTCGTCCAAACGACGGCGCACCAATTTCCAAGCATTTCAAAATATGCGCGCTGGCACTGTCCAGCTGTGTGTTCTCTCTCCGTGCGCGCTGGCTCACTTGATGATGTGTAGATGCTCCTGCATCAATCTATCTCCAGGCTCAAACTTTCCAGCCTAACCTTTCTAGCACAGACCGTCGTCGTATACGGTATCAAGCCCGTCAATACATAATTCTCGGTGACACTCTTTATCTCCGTGGTGTTGACTCTATTTTTCGACGTTGTCTCACCTATGATGAGGTTGAGAAAGATTTGAATGACTACCGCTCTGGAGCATGTGGTGGTCATATGTCTGGGTATGCCACTTCCCAAAAGATCTTACGAGCAGGGTATTTATGGCCTTCTTTGTTTAAAGACCGTATTACTGTTGTCCAAAAGTGTCATTCTTGTCAAATGTATAATAATAAAATAAGATTTCAGCCTGCTCCTTTACACCCTATAGTTTATGTTGGTCCTTTCACAAAATGGGGCATTGACTTCATGACATGTAACCCTCACTCGGACGAGGGCATGGCTACATCATTGTAGTCGTGGATTATTTCACTAAATGGGTCGAGGCGATGCCTACATTCGATAACACCGGAAAAAAACAACATTTTTCATATTCAATCATATCATCTCTCGATTTAGAATCCCGCAAGATATTGTTACTGATCATGGTAGCCATTTTCGGAACTTCATGATATCTGATCTTACTAAAAATTTGGGTCTTAGACATGAAAACTCAACCCCCTATTAACCATAGTCCAATGGTCAGGTTGAAGCGATAAACAAATTTCTTATCACTATGCTTCAACGGATAATAGGAATTCACAAGAAAAGTTGGCACACGATGTTGTTTTCATCATTATGGGCCTATCGAACATCCGTAAAGTCAACCATGGGGTTCACACCTTTCCAATTAGTGTATGGTATCTAAGATGTCTTGTCGATTGAATGTGAGATACCATATTTGAAGCTACCCATTGAACTTATTCCCAACACCTCTACCGAAGAGGAATGTCTATTGTACCTAATGGAATTAGATGAAACCCGTCGTGATGCCACCTTGGTTATTGAATCTCAGAAAAAGCATGTCAAATCCCAATATGAAAAGCATGTCAAGCCACACATTTTCTCTGAAGGTGATCTAGTTCTCCTTTATGAACAAGATCATGATTTAATAGGGGCCAGAAAATTCGAGGCTATATGGCAAGGTCCTTATATTTTCAAACGGGTGTTGGAGAAGGGAGATTATGCATTAGTGGATTATGATGGAATTCCTTTGAGTGAGCCTAGGAATGGGCTTTACTTAAAGATGTACTATGATTAGGCCATATTTTCATGAGTGATTGTATTTTTGTTGTATCATACTTTTGTGTGCTAATTTTGTGTTCTTTTTCATTATTTGGTTTCGACCCCCAGTTGCTTATCTTGATTTGTTCTTCATTTCCAAATGTTGGTGCCTTCACTACCCTACATTGGCTTCATCGATGGCGCTAGTCATAGTACTCATAACTTAGCATTTGTTGCTTGGTTCATATATGCACCTACAAATGAGTTAATCAGTCTACACAGTGTCTGCCTCGGTCGTGCAGCTAACAAGATCACGGAATACAGTGCAGTGATCGAATTGTTGACCGACGCTATTTCACTTGGAATCTATCACCTTGTTGTAGGGATTGATTCCCAGTTAGTGATACCACAATTAAGTAATGCCTATGCTATCCAAATTCCTACTTTGTTACAAGTATATCTACGAATCCACCTCTTGGAACGTTACTTCGATTACAATGAATATCAACATATTCCTAGATGTCTAAATACATTAACATATGCATTAGCTAATTATGTGTTAGAGAGACATTTGATACACATGTAAATTCAACCACAATTCACATTAAATCAAGTAAGCCGGTAGAAGCCTCATGTATATATATAACAATAAAAGTGTTTTACAAAAAAGTGTTTTTGTCCGAAGACCAAAAATATCAAAATGAGAAGCACTTGGCTTCATATACAAAATAGAATCAAGGGTGTTTCTCATGGTAGCGCACTACTGCATGTGCTACCCTACGAAGTAGTTGACTAAGTGAACTAGATATGCCCACAGTATGGCACTGATAATGCCTCAGAATCTCATCAATGGAGATATCTGGGATATATGTTGTCAATCCCTCTAGGTTTTGCTCGACCGCCTCATAGTCACCAACATCCCATCCTACTACCACGGCCTCTTCCCCTCATATCTGAATAGGGGATGTACCTAGAGGCTGGTGTGGCCCTACATCTGCATTGTCAAAAATTTTTTATTACTCATTAGATTGAAAGCATAAAAAACATTTTATATTTCAAAATTCACAAAAACATTATAAAACAAAATGTGTTTCTTACCTAGGTCTCCCCACTGAAATCCCTTGGGTAGAACCAAGTCGAGGTCACCTCTGAAATCCAACTCGGCATATGCATAATCTTCCACCACCAGAAGTTGAGGCCTCAACCAGTAAAACAATACATCATTGTACTTCACGATGGGGTTGGCCACATGTCGGGCCATGAGGTCACACCACCATTTCATCCTTGGATCTCGTGGTGCCAGTATGCCCCACTCTACCTATAAATGTAAATGGGGGACTCTCTTTAGGAATAAATATACTAATATAGACTCGTATACAAATTGTTTCAAGTCCCCTCTCTTGCATTTTGTCATTTGTGTCTTCATGCTACAAATAACTTTATCGCTCCAGTTAAAAACTCGAGGCTCCATGCACTCTACTACATATTGAAAATAGCTTTGGAGGTCCATGTGAGGATATTCACTCCCCGCCATACGTGAAATGGTAAAAAAAATAGTCCAGAGTGGTAAATCCTGAACACCACTGATGACAACGTTTCCCTTGCGTCTCTCCGCCTCGAGATCACAGTATCGACGAAGATAATCACTCATTGGTAGACCACCACCTCCGCCTCCTGTCAAGGTCACATGAGATCCATGACGAGATAATCCTGTCAAGAAATAGATATCCTCTATATCTAAGGATAGTATGTGGGAACCCACATGAAACATCTGTTGGTCCACATCTGACATGTGGACTAGATACACCAGTAACCTCAATTGGGTCCTCATGCCCTAGATTTTAAAGAATTTCAGTAAACCAGACCGTCGGAGGTCATTTACAGTGCCCGGGTCGTTCAAAGAAATGAAATCATCATCTTCATGTTTCCTCTCCCTCCACTCCAGCAATTGTATGATCAAAAACTTGTATTGGGACAATAAAAGGGAGTTAAGATCCTCATTTGTTGCTTTGAAAAGTTTTTATTGGCTAAACGTGTATGAAGAAAATTTGATTTTTGGCCGCTGCAGGTAGAGTATTACACACAATGTGGGGTTTCCTCAAGTGAACCATGGGCCACCTACGGAAACCTATGGTTTCTGTAGGTTCCGATATAGCTCACCTGCGGGGGCCCTAGCGCGCACCTACCGGCATAAAACTCAACTCAAAAATCAATTTTACACCAATAAAAATGAAATTTAATCCATTGAAAAGAAAGAGGACAAGGAGATTACTGTTTTGATGAAATTCATTCTTTGAATGGTCCTCCATACCTCCCGCAATCGACAATCGAAGTCTAAGGTAAAAATAGGGTTTCTAGGCAAGTTTTGGGCAAAATGCAAATGAAATAGTAAAAAAGAGATTTTACCTATATTTATTTCATTTTTTACTTTTTCTATTAATATTTCATATTATTTTATGCATGTTATCCAAAACCTAAAGGTCTAATGGTATCGTGAGTGTTTTTTTTTCTCACATATGGAATAACTAGGATCTTGAACAATGAAATACAAATACTTTTCTTGATTTGTTTGTCACGTGTACTAGTAATTTTTAAGGATTTTCATAAAAACCTCGAGCCTAGTCTTTGTTCATTCTCGTGCTTGAAAATTGATGGGAACACAACCAAGTATAATTTTTCCGTCTTTTCGTACTCTTCATGGTAACACAAAAAAAACGAAGCTCGTGGAGTATCCTTTAATCTCTTTTCACGCTCCATAAAAACAAAAAGATTTCCGAGCGACCTTGTTCTTTTCACGCTTGTAAAACTATTTGAAGAAAACATTTGATGGGCGATAGTTTATCACTTTTTCGGTATCATCGAACTACTTTACGAAAAATGAACTGAAAGAGTTCTCTTTAAGTGTTTTTTAGACTCTCTAAACATGAAAAACCCTGATTTTTCTATATTTGGAGTTGTTGAACAAGCATCGAAAGACCCATATGGGACTGAACCACTCCTTCTTAGGGTTTGTTAAACATAATTTGAGGGACTCATCCAAAGGATGAGCTTACATCAACAAGCATATGTTATCCTCCTCAAGCTTGCGTAAAAATAAAGAGGTACTTGCCAGAAATGGTGGGGAAATATTTTGGGAAGAAATGTGTCTTTGTATTTGTGTTAGTGGTAGTAATAGTCGCTCTTGAACATGACACCCCCTTAGTCATTGAAATCAGGTTGGGAAATTCATTTGTATCTCGTCTGACCTTCTGCAAGTTCATATCTTGGGTCATCTTTGAGTCAATGCTGCCAAGACGATTTTCGTGTCATTCATATGTTCAACAGAAGTTCAACCTTGCACAAGCCTTCTATCAAGTTGGCCATCTATAGTTATCAATTCTTACCATGTCGGCCTTCCCTGTATCAGTTTCAAATCATTTTCATACTTTTATCTACCCTAAATTTGTTACTTATTTCGCGTCATTGATGGGGGATACATCAAGGCCCTCCTGTGACAAGTCTTTTCCTGTCGACTTCAACTCATCATCTAGGAATAAGACTTAGAAATCATTTAGTACCTTAGAGCCTACATGCCTCAATGGAAGGTTTGTTTTTTTTCGACAGTGGATTCAAATCATTGGTCCTTGATCGAGAGATTCTATTGAGTGTTTAACTTCATCTCATTTATTCTCATTTGATGGATTATACTAAGGTACCTTGGGATTCATTAACATCAATGGTAATTTCTCTCGCACTTGTTAATGGTTTTCATCAATGACCGGTAATCAAGTGGTTTCTACCATGTTCGACTTCAGTACCTATAATTGCATGGCTAGATTCGTACTTATTGGAGAAGGGATTGAAGAGCCTGGATCTCATCATTTTGGTCCAGGTTGCGATGGAATATTTATGATTTGTATTGACACATAGATCCACTTTGTATGTCTCGTGGCTATGTCTGAATTTGAGTTTTCTAGAGCATAGATCCATTGTGTATTCTTGGTGTCTATGTAGAATCTTGGTGACATGGATCCACACTGTATGATTGGTGGACATGACTGACATTTATGGTTTAAATCATTTGTAGTATGAGCATGGGAATGCCTACCTCATAAATGGTATAATATTGCGCAGATGTTTGGTTGTTTGCAGGTTCTCGATTGGTGTGCTCCTTGTTTCTGACACACACACATGTTCTACAAAGTATTTCGACTCGCATAAATTCCAACCTCATTCTTTGGGGGGCATTCTATTACACATTACTTTGGTCACCCTAGTGATGTGTCTACAAGCATGTATTCAACCTCTCAAAGGGATATTCCCATGAGAAAAGTAATTGGTTTCCTTCTCTACATGGATTTATTTTAGAAGGACGTCGTAGGCTAGTAGTATTATACAGTGCGGAAATGATGATTTCTGTAGGCTGCTCTAAATCTAGCCTGTGGGGTTTCCGCAGGCTTCTATATAGACAGGGTGCGGTGGCATTCTAAAACTGATAAAAAGGAATAAGTTCACGAAAGTTCTAAAATGAATATTCTATAATATGAGGGGGAATCTATGTGGTTGAGATCCTACCCGCCTATCTAATTTGGTGGGATCATCTTGATCTCTTTAACCATCTCTCTTTGTCCTATATAATGATGGATTTCTCATGGAAAAGGTTAAGAAAAATGTATTGAGCAAGAGAAAGTAAGGAGTGATTAAGGTTGAATAAGATGTAAATTGTGTGATGAACTCTACATCAGAAGCTTGAGGGATTCATCTCAGTCCATCAATTTATTGTGGATCATCTTCATGCAATATTGGAGCAAGTGTGTGTCAGAGAAAAGGGCCACCGAAAGGAAATTTAGCAACATCAAGTTTGTTTGGTTGTATCTTCCATTTTATCTTACAATAACACAGTGGCATGTTTCTTTCCCATAAAATCATTCTCATTTTATTACATGATTCCTTGATCACATGTATAAGTCTTCATTGAATATACTATTATTGCCTTCACTTTGGTTGGTTTGTGTTCCATTACAGGATCAATAGCACAAGAGCACCGGAGCGAAGCAGGGACAACAAAGACATAAGGAAGAGATATTCAAAGGTATGTTACTCATCCTTTGGATCAATAGCACAAGAGCACCTGAGCGAAGCAGGGACAACAAAGACATAAGGAAGAGATATTCAAAGGTATGTTACTCATCCCTATTTGATGGTAGATTCAATATTAGAGCTTTAGGGAAAGTTCCACGTCTTTTTTTTTTCTAGATCTAGGTGGATCTAGGGAGATCAGTTTATGTCCAATTTTACCGATATATCCAATAACATCCACATAACAAGTAACATACACAATTGCAGTAGTTGCAGTTGCACTACTCTTTCAAATGTACACCATACTTAGAAATAATATCACTAAGAGTTTCACCAAGAATATCACTTAGAGAGAGACCAAGACCAAGAGAAGGCCATACGCCCTTAAGAAACTATATCTCTTCAAAAGACTTGTGCTCTGACTAGGTGTATGTTGGCATCCCTACATGTTTTTTCTATTTTAAATGACAAACAACACTTCCTGTAGCTGCCTACACCTCATCCTGTAAATATTTCCATTTGGAGGTGATTATTGGAATTGTAAAGGATGTTTGATTATTCTTTTTTATTTTTATCTTGCATTTTCAAGCTAAATTCATGACTGAAAGCATGAATCAAGCATGAAAACTTAATTTCGTATTATATCCCTAATTAAGCATGGTTTTTAAAGGTTCAATCCACTTACATCTTATTTAATACTTGAATGATATTTTGAGTGTGTTTGAATGTCAATATAATCCCATGTTGATTTGCATTTGGACTGTAAGCTTTTTTATTTTGAATCCCTTGTAAATCAATGATAATATCAAATATTAATTCGCATTTGGATTGCAAAAACATGTTCATTTCAACCCTTTGCAAATCGACTCTATCCATTACATGATGTTGGAATTAAATGCACTAGAATCGTATCTTGTACTTCATTTTGGCTGGCAGAATGAAGTGACATGCTTCTCATTACGAGTTAAGGGTTTGTGTAGTGCTATGTACTTGGGGTTGTCATTACCAGAAGTGTTCAAATTCCATAACCAAGACCTTCATGTGTATGTTGTGATCGCACAGGTGCTCTACCTTTTTCTTCCATGGTATCCACTCGAAATTGTCCCTTCTTCTTCTGCCACTTAAACCCATAGTCAGTTTGAGTCACCCTTGTTACAGTCTACTCATACCCTTGATGGCTCCTGTAGTCCAAAAAGAGCCCAGTGGCTCTCAACCATTGTTGTCCCTTGATGATGTAGTCGAAGACTTGAAAGGCCAGGGTTGGGATATTTTCATTAAGAAGTTCAAAGAGTATAACCTTCACGTGGCCAAAGAATTCTCCCAAACGTTTGATGGTTTCAAAGAAAAGGTTGGTGATATTCATCTAGAGTTGACTGAAGAGTTTTTGAGTGAAGCAACATGGCTTCCTCTATCGGGGAAGAAGTGGTTTAAGAATTCAAAAATTGACGAAGTGCCCTGGAGTCTTTTCATGAATTCCAGAAAGATTGAATGTTGTGATAAAGGTATTCTTGTTTCCTTGCTCAAGGTTAGGTGGAATGGTCTGTTATCAGTTCTTAAACAATTTATTACCTGTGAGGGTCATTACGGCTTGGTTTTTCTTTACCATGTGCGATTACTTTTGCACTTTATAGGGTTCCATTTGAATGTGTTGTTTTATTCGCTAAGAAGTCTGTACAAAATGTCAAAAATATGCAAGAAGCAGAGCCTCAACTCTAGCCTCTTTCATCATGGTTTAATTAAAATGTTGTTGGATCATCGTTTGAAAACCCTGAGTGATGATTGGGATGGGTTCTTATCTCAAAACAATTTTGTTACAAACATCCCTACAGAAAACCCTATGTTGGATAATCCTCTGATAGAGAAACATTGTGATTTCTCAAATGACCAGCCATATCCTTTGAAGGAAAACCCTTGTCATGAGGTAATACCCAATCAGTTTTTACCTGGACAATAGAAGGTCAATCCTGAGTTAAATGATACCACTGTGCATGAATTATTTTTTGACCCTAACACTAATACAACACCCTGTATTGACAAGTCTCACAAAAAAAATCATGCCATGGTGGGGTTTCAAAATAAGAGGACTGGTCGACTCATTTCGAGAATTTTTCATAATCGATCCAAGCCTCATGTGAGATCCATCGATTCGATCGAGATCCATGAGTATTCAAATTATGAGATTGAAAGGTTTCTCACAAAGGAAGATCCAGATTGTCCCAAACTGGATCCTAATCAACCATTTGACTATGTTAACAATCTCCCACCATGTCTCGAGGGTAGCAAGGGGTTTACTAGCATAAAGCTTGGTCAAGGGACGGAAACAAGCAGTGTTGATGTTCTTACATCCAACTATACTCTCCATTGACAGGTTACTCCTTTTGTGCATTGCGAAGTCTACTTGCATTGGATTGAGCAGTATTATAAAGACATCCCCATTCTACAAGCAAGGATTAAAGATCTCACAAACCACAATGAATTGCTCATAAAATAAAATCGTGACCTCAAGTAAAATCAACACAGACAAGACAAGCATCTCAAAAATACAGGCAACATCGTGATAAAGAATGTTGACAGTGTGAAGGCCATAATAAATTCCGAGATATCTTGATCTTTGTTTAGTGTTTTTTTAGTTAAAAGGTGAGACGATTTTTATTATAGCTATGTTATTTTTGAAAATCAAATCGTTTAAACTTGGATTTATTTTACCAATATAAGACTAGCTACAGAATCGATAGATTTTGTAGCCAAGTCATTTTCATATAAAATTTAGTAATCATTTGTTAATAAAATATTTAACTTGTTCCGATTTCGTTTTTTTCAGGACATGGTATATCTGATGATGATCTTATGGGATGGGACATGCTCAATCTATTTGATTAGTTATATCCTTTTGTTTTTTTTGTAAATAGGGAAAACTTTCATATATTTTGAAGATATAGTTTGATCATGGGTGGCTGTAGACCCCCATATTTGTAATATTTTGATCTTATGAAAACTGATCTTATCCTCAGAAATAGGGAGATTAGATTTCCCAAAGACACCTTAAAAACCATGCATTTTTTAATTGACAGGCATCTTGGCCTGGAATCAAAGATGGATGAATGATTTCAAGACTAAATGAAACAACGAACAACATTTTGGATTTAGCCTTTTGTTAATGGTGTTGCGTCGATGTTTTGTTTTATTTAATTCTTGGTATATTAATATGTATTGTAGCTTTAGACTCAATGAACTGTTATATTCTAGGATACTACTGCTATACATATCATCCATAATTTGTTTTTCTAAATGTTGACACTGTGATCATATCTTCAATTTGAATGATAGGATTTATCTTGGGTTTTTAGTTGAATAATGAAATGCAATACGTGACACTCATATTTATCTTGCTGTAATTATTTTCGATCATAAGATCACAGGGTTCAATTTGTGTTCCTTTCTCTATCATTAAACCTCAGTCGCCAATACTTTTTTATGAATTATTCAAAACAGTCGCAGTATAAAGTCTATTGCAAATTTATCTTGTAGGTGTGGCAGTTTGATGATCTTGATTCATATAGAGGCTTGGACACATCTCACGAACTAACAACAGGTTAGCTTCTTTGTGTTTTTTAATTTCTATCATTTACATATTACTGAAACCAAAATGTTTTGATTAGATTTTGACTATCTTCAAATCTATGTTTCATAGTTTATTCAACTCAAGATTAGTTATATTTATAAAAGAAAACAAAAAATATTTAAATGCTCTTTCATTATCTGCTTCTCAAAAGCAATTATTTTCACATTGATTTCATGAGTTTCCAGTAAAACTTACAACTTGTAAATGTTGTTCATAAATTGGATTTTTTTTTTGTTTTCTTATTCTTCCTAAACAAATTTATAATAGTTATATCAGAGTATATATGAGTATATATATATTATAGTTGTTAGTATTAGTTTAGTTATTCCTTTCTTTTCATTTTCTTTTTAGGATTATAGATTGGCTAATGGAGCCATTAAACCTGTTAGAACGAGTTACACCAAATGACTTGGGTTACTTAGACAACCTCGGACTAGACTCATTCTTCCAGTAGACGGACGGTCAATTTCACCCACCAACAAATGGTGCTAGAAGGAGGGTTTGATTGCAATTGATGGCATGTGGAGGTCGTAAGACTCCTCCCCCACACACTCACTCCCCTATAGTAACACGTAATCACTTAGACAACAATGTTACTTATGAAACAACAACTACCTCGAACGAAAATCCTGAGATTCTCGTTGATCCAATAACACCGAATCCTCAAGGGGTTGATGTACAAGAGATTGTTCATCAAGAACTCATAAGGACGCATAGTTCTTTGGCCCATATCAGACAAACCGATAGACCTCTCAATCAACCTTTATATTTCTCAGATATTCGAGAGCAACTTAAAGGCATTGGTCTGCTTTTAAACCCTCTAGGAGATAATACTACATATCCTACCCAAATCCCTACTCTTGGAGTTGGAGGATCCAATATCCCACCTTCCTCACCTGGTTCATCTCCATCCTTTTCGAGAGGAGAGTCATCTGACGAATGCAGTTCCTTGTTTGAGCCATCTCAGCCTTCGACACCACCTACACCCATGGAAAACCAAAAAAATCCCACTAGACCTTGGCTCGATCAAGATGTCATGGATGTACCTGGACCTCAACACCCACTACCAAAACACCTGGAGAAATGGTTGCCTAAGTTTGATCTAGATTATAAACAATCTGTTGAGGATCACATAAAGAAGTTTATGTTGGCCATTAGACTCCGAAGTGTAGAGCATGAAGATTTCATATGTAGAATCTTTCCTTATACATTTGAAGGAAATGCCTCCACATGGTATTTCACCCAACATCCCCAAACCATTATCTCTTGGGACAAATTCGAAACCTGTTTCTTAGAGAAATTTGGAGAAAATAAATCCCATGAAGTCTTAGTTATGGAACTCTCCAGCCTAAAAATGAACCCTAAGGAGAAAGTAAAATATTTTAACCAAAGGTTCCTTACATTAAAAAATTGAATTCCCGCAAATTTAATGCCTGCTGAGAGTCTAATTGTTGCATATTATACCAAAGATCTGCATAATAATGTATCAATTTGGGTTAAAAGGTCTAAAAAATCTACATTGTTGGAATCCTTCAAGGAATCCGACCAAATTGAAAAGGATATATTAATCTTGAAAGACAATCTCAATAGTGAAGCTGAAACAAATTCATCTTCTAAGAAGAAAATAGAAATCCTTGCAAGGCCTCCCCAAGACAAAATCCAACCAGGAACTTTAGACTTAGAAAGATTGCAAAAGGCTTTCCATAAATTATCAAATCAAGTCATAGAATTGAAGAGATCAACTGAAGAGGCATCCTCAAGAAAATGAATTTTTAAACCTCCTTTCAGAAATCCTTTTCCTCCCAATCGGCCAAACCCGACCACTGAAGGTCTTAATTTCAAAATCTTACAATATGCTTTGCAAACTATTCTTGAAGCACATGATAACTTTGCCCCCCCTGAAATTTCTAAAGACATAGTTGAGCAAGAAGTACCTGATGAAGAGGAGTCATCTCTCAATATCTTCGGACACTTATCTGATAGTATTTTCCAAGAAAACTTTGAAACTGTCCACCCTTACAACATGAGAAGTAAAACACAGAATAAGACACCTTCTGAAATGAGTAATAATGTGCCTCCAAAACAGTCGAAACAAGTTGAAATAAAATAGATTTTGGTAGCCCCAGTCTTAGAATATGAATTTATTGAAGATCTAAACAAATTAAGGGATAATATATTTTTTACGAGATTTTGAAATTTCCTCTTATTCTGTAGAAAATGCTTCAAAATATCACAGAAAATAGTAAGAACAACAATCCTAACTGCAAAAAGACTGCAGAAATCAGTTTTAAAACAACCCAAAATATCCCCACTAAAACGACATATGAACTTCTGGATAAAAGGGATCTAACTGAAAAAACTATATCTAATGTAGATAAAAAAAAATCAAGGACAACAACAAAAAATCAACAGAATTATGCTCTTAATACTCGTAAAAATGTCCCGCCTTTCTTATTAACTTTTGAAATTTTCAATAGAAATGTACATAATTGCATGGTGGATTCTGACGCATCATCAAATGTGATGCCTTTATCTATTTTCCAAAAAATTAACGTAGAAGTTCAACCTTCTAGTCTCAAAATCATTCATCTCGATCGGACGAGCATTAAGGTAATCGACGAACTTGAAGATGTTTTTGTTAGGTTATATTATAATCCTAAAGTTCACCAAATTATAGTAGGGACTGGTCTCATTTGTGGTTGCCGGAAAACGGCTAGACTAGTCATTTGTGGTTGCTGGAAAACGGCCAGCCAAATAAAATCAGGATAAACCGCGAACACTATCTCAAGCATACCATGAAATATTTGAATGATTTGAATGAACCTTTCACTGCATGCACTAATTCATTCGAAACACAGGGAATGAACACTTTCTTCGGTAACTTCATGATTGAAATGTTGAACACTGCTAACAAAGCTCAGATATGGTCATTGTACTTCGACGGATCCAAATCCAAAGAAGGATCCGGTGTAGGATGTGTACTCATCGACCCCGCAGGTAATAAGACTTTCATTTCCTGTCGATTAGAGTTCAAGTGCACTAATAATACTGTTGAATATGAAGCACTTCTACAAGGGCTTAAGAAATCTTTGGATATGGAAGTAATAAATTTAATGGTGTTTGGAGATTCAAAAATAGTGGTCAAATAGGTAAGAAACTCCATACATTGCTTGTCACCACATATGAGAAGTTACCAAACCGAGGTATGGAGCTTGATACAAAAATTTTTAGCATTTAACATCAATTCCATTCTAGACTAAGTAATTCTGAGGATGACCTATTGGCTAATGTCACTTCTAAACTTTTTCCTACAAAAGGTCTTTCTCCAAATGCATTTTCGATTGAATTATTGTTCAGGCCGTCAATCCTGAATAACATCACCAATTGGAGAGTGTTCGACGATGATCAACAGATCATCAACTTCCTGCATATGGAGGACACTTTCCAAGGTGCAATTATCGATGAAGGAACTCACGATGAAAACCTCCACAAATTCACGGTAATATCAGATCCTATATCTCCTGACTCGACATCTGATCTAGCAAACTCTATTCCTAGATCTATTGTAAGACTAGAAATTTTTTATGATTTACATGATAAATTTAGAGGGTTAGTCAATTGTAAAATGAACAGTTCTTCCTTAAATTATGAAACGATAAATCTAGGGACTAAGGATAATCCGCAAAATATCAATTTGGGAATGGGATGCTCCGAACAAGAACGATATGCCTTTATAAAATTGTTTAAATAATTTAAGGACATTTTTTCCTGGACATACGATGATCTGAACACATTCGATCCTAACATAATACAACATGTCATCCCCATGAAACCACAAACTCAACCTTTTCAACAAAAATTAAGAAAGATGCACCCCATATTGGAACCGGTTGTCAAGAAAGAACTAAATAAATTACTAAATGAAAAGATCATTTTCCCAGTGAGACACACATAATGGGTGTCTAATCTAGTTCCTGTAAGGAAGAAAAGCGGTGAAATTAGACTCTATGTTGATTTTCGTAACTTAAACCGAGCATCTAATAAGGACAATTATCCCGTTCCTCCAATGGAACAAATTCTTCAAAAGGTATCTGGTTCTAAATGACTTTCTCTTTTATATGGTTTTTTGGGATACAACCAGGTCCTCATGTCTCCACCAGACCAGTTAAAAAACACTTTTCGTACCCCCTGGGGCACTTATGCCTACAAGAAGATGCCTTTTGGACTCATAAATGCTAGGGCTACTTTATAGAGAGCAATGAACATTTCTTTCCATGGCCTCATAAACCAATTAGTAGTGTTTTATCTTGATGACGTTACCGTTTTCTCCAAAAACAAGAAAGATCACTTGTCTCACCTTAGGACTGTT
>SNQJ01S0228966.1:6808-21205 GCA_010110895.2 Picea sitchensis
ATATTTGGTTCTTAACATTTAATTTTTATTAACAATATTTCATTTGAACAATAAACCTGGAAAATACGGGAAATGGGAAAATTAGTTTCCGGGCATAATTCTAAAATTGAACAGTTAATAGTTTTTTTTATTTCACGTACATAGTTAAGTTAGTTTGGGGAATTAGACGATTTTGTTATTTTACCATTCTAAATGGATCTGTTTATGGTTATGGAAGTTAATTTCCATTTTTGAATTCCTTCAATATAAAACAATGAAGGAAAGATAATTAAGAGGGTTCAGATTTTTGAAAGAAAAATAAAAACTTCTGCATTGTTGTACTATTCTTTGTTTTGATACATTATACTTTGTCTTTTTGTGACTTTGAATATTAATACAAGCAATCGATATTTTGGTACTATTACTGGTATCCTAATGTTCATTTTTGAAATCAAAGTATTGTCTAGAGTATGTGTTGATGACATTACAAATTGATTTAGTTGATTACTGCTAATAAACTAGAACAATTTCATTTTTTTTATTTGACACATCAGTGGTTATTATGTCTATGAATTACTTATGGGATTATGATTTTGTGCTAATTATTTAAAAAAATTTATTAATTCATTCTCAATGAATATATTCAGATATGTGTTTTGAATATCTATATCTATAGAACATTGTTTACCTTACTTAAATTCGTATACTATCTGAATTTGGGCCCCAGCAATAGATTTTCTTTTTAGTTTTATTTACTTTAGTTCATTTTTTATACTTTCATTAAAAATACTTTTTATTCTTAAAGAGAAAACAAAATCCTCTTTCATAGGGGTAACTTTTATGATAATTATAATTAGTCTCTTTCTTGTAGATAGTTTTAAATATGTATATATTTATATTTCAGTTTGTTATTCAATAAAAGATAAAATCTCTACAATCAATTAGAAGGTGTATATATTTTAGATTTACTTTTATTTTGTAGATTAGGATAGTTATAGGTAACTGGACCTAAACCAGTCAAAATTTTCATTTACAATGGATAAGGATCTAATTGGGACCATGAACAAGCAAATTACTTAATGTTGAACATGGTCATATTTGACTATCGACACCTTCTCAAGAATTCTCATGAGGTTCGTCAGGAGGGAGACATACATAAATATCCCTCCTATGAATGCCCATGAGGATGTTAAGGATGCAGAACGAAATAAGGAACCCTCCTCAAAAATTTGATGAGGTTGGTCATAAGGGTGAAAAAGGTAAAGATCCCTCCCAATAATTCCCATGAGGCTAGTCAAGAGGGGAAAAAAATTAAGGATACCTCTTGAGAATTCCAATGAGGTTGGTCAAGAGAGAGACAAAAAGAAATATCCCTCTTAATAATGCACATGAGGTTTGTCAAGAGGGAGAAAAAATAAATGTCCCTCCCAATAATTCCCATTAGGTTGGTCGGGAGGGATACACAAAGAAAGATCCCTCTTAATAAATCCTATGAGATTGGTTAGGAGGGATACCAAAAGAAGGATTCCTCTTGAAAATTTCCATGATGCTAGTTAGGATAGGACCTAAAGGATGGAATCCTCCTAATAGTGAGAAGGGGGATGATCAAGAGAGGAATGCATAATTCCCCCAACTAAGGGTATAGGTGGTATGCTAGTAGCATGCCCCCAACTAGGGACATACATTGGTAAGCCACATATGATAATGATGATTTGTGGGGAATTTGTCTCAGTGGTTAACAATAGAAAAAACACAATGCTAATGAAGTAATGGGAAAAATTGAAGCAGAATTAAATGGACAAAGAGAACGAGCTTTGAAACTTCTTGGAAAAAAGGATTCCTAGTGAAGTATTAAAAAAAGAAATTATAAAAATGGCTTGGGCATAGAGTGGATAGTAGTAATCAACTCTACAACTGTCTAGATGGAACATCATGACCCAAGCATGGGATCCTCCCCATATTGAATGATGATGAGGGGAAATGATCATGTGTGGGTTGTTGGGCATGATGCCCCCTACTATGTGTATATGTAGGAATAATTCCCCCTACCCATTTCCCCTTGTCAACATCCTGATATTGTGTTATAGGGGAGTGATGAGAATAATGGCCATAGGTGTCACACAAATCACAAGGGTGATTGGTGTGAAAGGACTTAATATAGGTGGTTGCGGAATCATGAAGATATACCTCCATAGTGGGGATGGAAGGGTCAATTTATAAATCATTGACATTGTAAATCTCCTTCAATTTGGGGATCCTTGGATAATTGAAGGTAGGATGGCCAATGATATTGCATATGGCGCATGGTGGTATGCACCTAGATGTAGTGGTATAGCTTGCATGGAAGAGTTGATGCTCCCTTTTAATTTTTCCTTTCCCCCTTCAAAAAATTCTTTTCCTTTTGGTATTGGTGGAGGTGGGGCCTACACAGGAAAAGAGGGGATATGGGTAGGTTGTGTTGAATATTGTGAAGTTTTCCTAAGAACACCAAAGTGAATAGGTATAGGATTCATGGGGGTAAAATTCAAATGCGGTTCTGGGGAAAAAAGGTGGAGGAGGGTCAAGGTACCATAATTGAATCCCAATGGTGATATTAGGCAATTTGAGGGTAGCCATAACTGGGGTATTGATAGTCCCAAGTGGCGGGAATAGGAAAGGAACCTAGACAAAGGGATAGTGTGGATGTAGTTACTACATGCTCGATGAGGGCAATGATGGTGCATGCATGAATGGTTTAAAAGAGGGTTTTGGGTGAGGACCCACAGGTCCATAGCCAAAGGAGATCATGTAGACATTGGATGTACCTAGTTGGTTGATTGTAGGAGGAGGTCCATAGTATGCACCCAATAAGTGGAGTATTTATAGACACTTGGGCTAATGTTGGAAAGGGAAGTAATGGTAGAAGAATCCAAATGGTCAGGATGAGGTTGGTCATGAGAGTTGTTGGAGAAGGATATTTTGGATAAGTCTTGGGAATTGCACAGGAATAGATCACACAACATTTTAGCTAAGGAGAAACGTGCACCTAAATAAGCTAGAGCACGTTCAAGAGTCAGTGTGCAAAAGTCGGAAAGCAGTTAGGATTTTGGTAAATTTTGTCCACATTGTAACGAGCTTATCCCTATTGTAAAGCTATAAATTTTAATGGGTTTTAGGTAGAAGGATGGTGAGTTCTTGTGAGTTATTTTGAGAAATGAGTTTTGGAGCTAGAAGAGAGCTTGAATCGAGGAATTGGATAAGTGTTTGGATTTTTTTTAGTGATGACTGAGGTTTTTGAGAGTTAGGCTCGCACTACAATAGAACAGATGAGGAATGCATTGGTAATGTTAATCAATACATATTATTGTAAACACTATGCACAACTGTAAGGATATTGCTAATGAATAAAATAAGAATCCATCCATTGTGAACGTAGCCTAGATTTTTTGTGAACCATGTTGAAACCTTATGTCTTGATGTGTTTATTTTGTGTGTTATGAGTATGATGCATATGATGTTTACTGGTATTGTGAAATGATTATTAATGTTAAGATGTCATTGTTGTATTTTTTTATGGTCATGCACACTGAAGTTAATGATGATTGAATGAATGTTAAGTCACACACAGGGTATATTGAATGATAATTAAAGGTTAAGTAATAGAAACTGCGCACATAGTAGATGAATGGCGAAGTCATAGTACGGTTATGATGAATGAATAAATTCCCCTCATCACTGTAAAACCTTGGTTCTTGCATCCCTTCTAGATTCATTGAGTGAGACTTCATTTTCTTTTAGGTGATGTTGAAAGGGCTGATGTATAAGGGGTTTGTTGGTTTCTTAATTTTTAACCTCAAGTCTTCTCATTGTGCACCAACAAATGTTCCATTATCGAGACCGAGATATTGAACTGAAGGGAATGTTTTGGAGGCCGAATAAGGAAGAGATCATAGAATGGTTATGGAGGAAGGAACTAGAATTTTCTAAAGAACAAAATAGGAACACATGGATCAATTTTGAATAATGATTGCAAAGGAAATGTGTTTATATATCTTCATGAAATCTTATTTGGTGAGTTTTTGATAATTTTGACTGAATGGTTAGAAAGGCTATTGGAGAATGTTGGAACATACTAAGCTAAGGCTCTGAAAAAATGGACTCTTGAATTGATTAGACAATTGAATACAATAAGTAATAAATTTTCTCTTGCAGTTGATTTTTGGTTGAATAGTATACTGGGAGGTTACATTGCAGAGTTTGCAATAGATTGCACCAAGTATTATAGTGTCACAAAGAGGGAATTATTCTAGGTTCCACACAGAATATTTATGAACACATTGTCAACCTAGATAAAGATGTTGTTGTGCGACAAGAATGTTATGAAGATGGAATCTTATTTGTAGGTTCCTTCATGCAAATAGGGGGATTGGATGATGAATAAAGGATGGTATGAGATGAAAAGGATGAATATGGAATGGATGGAGTGAGGATGTTAAGAGAGAAGATAGTGGATCCAACATAGACATTGGAGTATTTCACTATGGGAAAATGTTTTGGTATAGTAAGAATTAGACCATGGTTGAGAGAGAAGAGCAACAAAAAGTGTTTGAGAAAATAGACCCCTGCGTAGTAATTCAGATCGCACCATATGGAGAAAGGAAAAAGAAAGAAAAGAATATTCAATTTAGTTTGAAAAAATAAGGAAGTCCATCTCAGATCAAAATTTGTGTCGAACCCATGATCTTGTGTGCATCACCAAGACCTGAACCAGAAACCATAAATTTGTCAAGAGAAATTGTACTTAGTGGAGGAACTCAAAACAATAGTCAAAATGGTGGAAATAACACAACGAAACACTGTTGTTCAACATCACCGAAGGTAAATTCTATGCATAAAAGAGTGGTGGGAATAGATAATACATTAAGAATGCATGCATTCCAGGAAGAGGGGTCAGAAGACCTAGAGAAACATCTATATGTATTTGAGACGATATGGGTTGTGAAGAATGTACAGGATGAGGAAATAAAGATTGTGAAGTTAGAAATTATGTTAAGAGGTAACGCACTATTATGGTACATGAAGTATCAGACTACTACATTGACAGGACAATCAAGCACATTGGCAAAAATTTTACAAGCCTTGTTAGAGGAACTTCAAAAGCTAAAATATGAGTTGAAGTACATCATAGAGTTGAAATAAATTAAGAAAATACAGACTGAGATAGTTTGGGATTATGATCGGAGGTTTAAATATGTGATGGGTAGATTAACATTCCATATTCCTCATGAAAAAAATAGAGAATGGTTTATTGCAAGTTTATTGTCACACACTCACTATCCTCTAACACAGGAGAAGGTCACTTCACATCCATAAGTATTAGAAAGTGCAATGAAGTTAGAAGCATATCCTATAGGAGATGGTGCATGGATGACAAGGGTTCATTCACAATTAGTTGTGCTAACAATTCAGTTATTGGAACTAACGAAAGGAAATGATAAGAGTGAACAAGTTTGGTGTATTACCTATAAGACAAAAGGCCATCACAAAGAGGAATACCTGTAATGTTTTGCAGTATATGACTATAGGGGAACCAAACCCATTGGAAGGAGGAGTGGGGTATTGTGAAATATGCAAGACATGGGGACATGATCCAACTTCTTTTCCATTATTGTCGAAGTGCCAAAGTACACCCAGGAATTTGTTATGTAACTTTTTAAAGTCTATAGGACATGATGAAAAGAATTGTCGCACATTGAACTTAATGAGAGAGTGCACTGCAAATTCTTACAAGATCCAAGAAGAAAATATTGTAGTAGAAGGAGGAGTTCCATATTATAATAATCTGAGAGGATTTAATCAGGGTGGAAAAGGAGGATTCAACATAGGCAGAGGATGAGGAGGATTTTGAGGAGGAGGAAGAGGACCTATCATTTGTTATAATTGAAATCGACTGGTAAATTTGTTGAGAGACTTCCCAAATCCTTTCACGACATGCGCATACTGCATAGCATTAGACCATGTAATGAAGGATTTTCCTCAACTGATAATGAAATGGAAGGAAAGAGGGAACCAAAACCAAAATCCTAACCATAACTAGCACATAAAAGTGATAACAATGGAGGCGTATGATGAGAAATGTAAGATAGAAGGTGTTATACATGGAGGAACAAGAATGAGAGAAGACGTGATAGATCAAGGGAACAATATTCACCAGTGGGTAAGAAAATAAATGGATCCATTACCATTATCCGATGTAAGGAAATATAAAGGGACTTACCAAAAATAAAGAAAATAATTGATGGGAGAATATTGGATAGGTTCAACTTCAATTGTGCCACCATTGTATGATAAACCACAGGTATATGATATGCCTTTAGTCTATGATCATTCTGAGAAATGAACTTATGAGGAAAGTACTTTGAAGAGATTTTTAAGAAGTTTCTTAGATTTAATAAAGGATGAATCTGCATTGAGTATTGTATGTAGAATGATTGGCCATTGTGCCCAAGAAAGAGAGAAACATGTTGCACACAAAGTATTTAACTGGGTGCAAATTAAGAAGAGAATAAATAGGGAGTTCAAGCTCAATATGTAGATATGACCTTATGAAATGGAAAACATAATTCTAGATTTAGTTTCATATGTAAATTTTATACCGAGACAAACTTAGGAGATGATGGGTCAACTGAAGTTGATTTGGTCTCCTATTCAGTTGAGATTACCAAACCAACATAATATCATTCCATTCGGAAGGGTAATATGGGTTAATGTCAATATTGATGGAGTGTGTAGTGTAGTATACTTCGAAGTGATCAACATATTAGATGGCAATACACTGTATCCAACACTGTTAGGAATTGATTGGGAATTTTATAATTAGACAATCATTGACATAAAGAAAATATGGATGGTATTCGAAGTACAATACCTAAAGGTTATTGTGCCATTATATCCCACTGAAGGAAGAAGGTATGTAGAACCAACCAAGATAAAGTAACTTGATAATTTATATAATATGAATGCATGAATGGGAGACTATGTGAATCCTACAAATGAAGGCGCACTTAGTTGGAGGAGTATCTTCTCATGTGCATCAGACTCAAAAGATGCTCTGGAGAATTGGCAACAAAGACTGCATGAAGTATCAACAAAAAGGTGTGCTCGAATTACCCATGCATTAAGATGGATTGGAACTGAAATAGTTGAACCTCCAAGGTATAATGGACTAAGACATACATAATATTTTATTAATGAGTTTGAACTGAGATAAAAAAGACTCTTGTTCTTAAATATTGCACTTAAATCAACTTTAGCGAGATGGTGGGATATGCACAATGATGGGATAGGATATTGGATGCAATGCAAGAGGTTATTTCAAGTCAGGTTTGGGACAAAGAGGGAAAGTATCATGTCGAAGTATAGTGGATTAGGTTGTCTAGCAGATCATGTTATGAAGTGTACTGCATGGTGGAGATCAGTACCTCAACAAGAATGGGCTCACTTATTTGTGCATACTCTGGAAACTATTCCCAAGGATTGGTACATAAAACTTGAAGTGCACAGAGGGACATGTGATTTGGAAGAATTGATAAGGAAATTCAAGGTAGAATTCAGTTTTGAGAATAATAATCCTTTGATTGACTCAGCCTTGCAGGTGCTCAAGGATAATATTTTTGCATCGAAGGAATTTTTGGGATTAGTTCCTTTGTATAGTATGCCTAGAGTCACTACGACAATTGAAGAGGTATTTCATTGCTATAATGTCATAAAGGAAGCCCAAGATGATGAAGATCCAAGGAATTTGCAAATATCAGAGATGGAAGGGGAACATGTAGTAGTAGGACCAGAGCTTGAGGCCTCTATATATGCAAATCCTTTAAGAATGTGCAAAGTGAATATTGGTACATAAGAAAATCCTAAGTTTGTGCACATAGGAGAGTAATGGAATGATGAAACTATTGAGAATATTACCGAACTACTGCAGGAATACCAATATCTATTTCCAACGATGTTCTCAAAGATGAAAGGAATTGCTACATAATTAGGACAAATAAAGATTCCGTTGAAACCAATTTCAAAACCTATGCAATGGAGACCCTATAGAATGAATACAAAGTACAAGAAGAAGATAAAAAAAGAGATAGAAGGAATGTTAGAGGACATAATTATAGAATGTGTTCAAGAATCATAATAGATTATCCCTTTGGTAGTCCAATACAAGAAGACATGAGGAATAAGGATATGCATAGATCTGTGAAAGTTGAATGATGCATGTTTACATGACCCTTTTCCTACACCTTTTACAGATGAATTATTAGAGAATGTAGGGGGTCAAGAGGATTACTCTTTTATGAGTGGATTCTCAGGATACCACCAGATTAGGATTGTGTAAGAATACCATTATAATACAACCTTTGCAATAGAATGGGGTTGTCACTAGCATACAATTATGTCATTTCGGTTGAAGAATGCACCAACGACATTTTCTAGAGTAGTTGTCGCAACCTTCAAAGAGTGTATTCATGAGTTCCTAAAGGTCTATTTAGATTATTGGACAATATTTAGTCTATTGAAAGATCATGCAGAACTTTTGCACTTAATGTCGGATAAGTGTAGGCAATACCAGATCTCATTGTATCTGAAGAAAGGCATATTTTATGCGGCTTTTGGAATTTTGTTGAGCCATGTAGTGTGTAAACAGGGATTGATAATGGACCTTGCAAAGATAGTCATGATTGTTGATTTCCCTCCAGCAACTTCAATGAGACAGTTGAAGTCCACATTAGGTCATACAGGATATTATAGAATTTCCATAAAAGGATATGTGCAAATCATAGCCTCTATGGATAAGTTGTTGAAGAAGGAAGCTAAGTATTATTAGAATGACAAATGTCAGAAGAGAGTGGATACATTGAAATAGAAGATGGTCACCACACTGATTCTAGTTTTTCCTAACTAGAGAAAAGAGTTTCATGTACATGTTGATGCATTTTCGATAGCATTGGGAGTAGTTTTGACACAACCAGGTGAAGGAGAGTTAGACCACATGGTTTCATTTTGCAGGAGGAAGTTATCATCTACAGAGCATGTAACACCTTGGTTTTAACCCTTATGAACTATAATGTATTATGTAATTGTGACTTAGGATGGTGAGTCGATAAAGTTGAAAAGGGGCCAGAGTGACTAGGAAATTTAATACATATATATACATTAATAAAAAAAAATATTGTTGCCTGGAAGATGGACAAGGACAAAAGAGATAGGGAGCCATGATTCCACAAGTGAGGGGAATTAAGGGGCTAAGTCTTTTTATTATATTTTGTTTACCCATAATTGATTTTATGGAGAAAAGGGGCTAAATGAGATTCTTTGAAGGAAGGCCATGTGGTTCTTGTTTTCATGTAATTATATAAACCATGCCCCAGGGGTCTTTGGGGGTTTCCCTTGGTTAATCATTTTCATTTTAGAATTCCTCATTTCACTATTGTTGAATTCATGTTCTCTTGGGGGGGTAGCATGGAAACCAATGGTTAGAGGAGGAGAGCCATTGCAATATGGATTTAATATATTATTGATCATTCCAAAAGGGAATGGATTCATGTGTGCATGATATTGATGGAAGTTTGGAAAAGCATCTCCACAACTGAGAATCCTTAGAGTTTCTAGCAGGGATATTTCCTAATGATTAGCACTGGAGCCCTAGAGAGAAATGGAACAATATGAGGGACCACATGATAGACAAATTTGTTCGTTTCCTTGGTTTGTGCAAGATGAGGGGGAAAGAGAGATGGAAATTCAAATTTATTGCATGGTTGGGAAACTTGAGAGCTATTTAGCCAACTTTTGTGTGTTTTAGATTTGGCCTAGGACCCGTCCTTGTGGATTCATATCCATAGCTCGAGGGAGACTAGTTGTTGAAAGTAAATGACTAGAAATGTCTATGGTTGGAAGGAAGGTCCTTGGTTTGCAACCAGTTGGTGAATCTATACTTGCAAAGATAAGTTCTCTATGTGTTTTCTGTACAATCTATTTTTCATTGTGTATTTAATTATCTCTGAGATGCATTTTTGTGTACATGTCTGCTGGTTATTTTTTGTGCATGGCATGTTGTTTATTTCTTTCATGTTGTAGCATGGATATTTATTAATGCATGTGAGTCTTTCATGCTTATTTTTCAATTAGTTATTATCTGAGTTTTAAATTGGTTCGGAAGCAAGTTTTTGAGGTAACATTCCCAACATGTGGGTGGTTGGGTATGTTATAGATTGGTATCAAAGCTTTTGGTTGAAACACCATACTTGTATAGGCTAGAATGGGTGTGAATTGGGAAGATTCATTGTTAAAGATTCAACTAGTATGAATTCTAGGAAAATGGGGGAAAATATAGTGAAATCCCCAAATTCATGAGAAAATCCATGTTTAAATGATTCAGATTGTTTGAGAGGTTTAATGGATTCGATATGTGGAGTTGTAGAGATAAATTCGACTTGGAAGATTGAAAATTTTATATTTTTTAATGGCCTCGATAGTTTGGGGAAGCTTTCAGAGAATCGACGACCAAGATCATGTTCGATCTTGAAATCAACAACCCAGATTTGATCTTTAAAAATATAAAAATATTAATGTTTTCGAAGTTTGATAGAGTTACTAGATTGACAGATGAGATTCATTTCAAGGGTTTCATAAATTAGGTAAATCGATGGTCCACATTCATTTCAAGGGTTTCATAAATTAGGTAAATCGATGGTCCACATTCATTTTCGGTCATTTGGGAAGTCATAGGAAATCAATAGTCAAGATTCAATCTTAGAGGTCCAAGAAAGGCGTTCCTGACAGGCCTTTAGGAAAGGAAGTGTCGGAAGGACTTCAGAGTCAGGCATGAAGAGAAGACAATAGGAGGATTCCAAAAGAACGAGAGTTGTTAGATTAATCGGGATTATTCTCAGTCGTCAAATCTTGTTGAGATGTGTTTTCAGAAAGGAGTTTTAAGAAGATATCATTCAGAAGAGTTCCAATGGTATCGATCGAGAATATTCTTCAATACCATTCTAGTTGGAGAAGAAAATATTGCCCAATATTTTAAACTCCGAGTGATAAGGTATTGATCATAAATATTCTTCGATACCCTTCTGGTCAGAGCACCAAATATTTCCTAATATTTTCAACTCTAGGTGTCCATTTATCGAAAGGGAATATTCTTCAATACCCTCTGGTCGAAGTACTGAAACTTCATGAACCTTTTGAACTCTAAAGGAAACGGTTTGAAGGGAATATGCCTCGATACCCTTTGGTTAGAGTGGCGACAATTACCTTATTTTTGGAATCTCGGGTGACTAGTTCTGAAGGTATCGAAATGGAATATTCTTCAATACCCTTGGGTCGAAGCAGTGAAACTTACCTAATTTTGAGAACTTCGAATGAAAAGATCTAATAGTATTGAAAATGAATATTCTTTGATACCCTCTTTTTGGAGTCTTGTTTGAGCTCAATTCTTCAGTAGTCTGAATGGGAGACACCGACAAGTAATCCATATCTATTCTGATTTTAAGATCAACGGTGTAGATTTCCCCATATGAAAAATTATTCCACGGTGCAAGTATGGATCCATTTTTGTATTTTGGCCATAAATAGAGAATATAAAGTCATATTGGGATGAACGTATGTTTTTTTTCCATAGATATGAGTTCTACGAAAGTTATAGAGATGGCCCTTGTCCATTTTGTCTTTCATTTGTCAGAAATGACAAAGTAATGGTTTTTAAAGATTTGTGTCTAGATCATTGGAAGAGGTCCATATTAAGATGAAATTCATTGAGGGTATCCAAAAATAACACATAGAAACAACCCATGAACGAACTGAATAAATCCTAAGGGGATTGGAATGGGGATGCTAAAATAGGCCAAAATCCACTATTTTGGGCCACGTTTTTGGGATTTTTTAGATTTGCGGAGGAAGAAAAGTTACCCGAGATCACAAAACTGAAAAATTATATTTACTCATCAAGACATAAAACTTTGGTTTAGTGAAAAATTTCTAGAACTGCACAGATTGAGAGACTCCAATAACTGGAAAAGAGGTGAAAAAAGAGAAAAGTTGTCATTTCCAAATTGTTGTAGTTTTTTATTGGAGAATCATATTACAAATAGGAAAGTTGTTATGAATTCCTTTTAATTTTTATTATCTATGCCTCATATAAAATTTTCTATAGTTCTAGACATATTTTCTTCTGCAGTTGACTAAAGTTGGTTTTTCAATCAAATTTCACTAGTGGAGAAAATACACAAATAGGGTGAAAATGGATTTTTCAGGAAGCCATAACTTTGAGCTTAGAGATCGGACCAGGGAATGATTACAATTGTTGGAAATATAATTCAGAGGATAATGACATGGAATTTTTATAATTTGGAGAATTGTGATATAATTTTTCATGAAATGAGTACAAAAAGTACTTGTAGATTTTAATTGGCAAATTTTTATGATATGTATAATTCTAACAAAATGATTGCTTGCAGATTTTGCAGAATTAGAGGTATAATCAGATAAATTCAAGACTATGATTAGATATCAAATTCATGGAATCATGACAGAGCCTACATAAGTTGGGTGAGGAAATAAAGAGCTACAGGGAAATTAGTGAAAAGTGGATAAATAACTTGAGAAAAGAAGAATTGGGTGATTATTATTTAGCTTCTACATAATGTGAATAAGTTGCAGGTACAACAAAGGAAAGAATACTCACATAGGATATGAAGCTAGAAGGTGAATATTTTCATTAATGGGCATAGAAAGGAAAAGTAGGGCTCCATAACCTTGAAGGTAGAGATGTGTAGACAAT
Organism: Picea sitchensis; assembly: GCA_010110895.2. Taxonomy (NCBI): domain Eukaryota; kingdom Viridiplantae; phylum Streptophyta; class Pinopsida; order Pinales; family Pinaceae; genus Picea; species Picea sitchensis. The sequence continues at coordinate 19,602 of SNQJ01S0228966.1, forward strand.
TGCAAGCTTGATGTGAAAGAAAACAAAGATCTCAAGAGATTGTGTGTGAATAATCTCTATGTCTCAAGCATAGGAATTCCAGGCAAGAATTTGTTAGATATGAATTATCTACTTGTATAAAAATAATCAGTGAAATAATTCCACTTTTGATATCAGAGTTCACAGTGGAAATAGGATGCCAATGTAGAGAAATTGGAGATAGAAAAATGAATGCTCTTTCACTCTAAAAGTGACACTCAATGAAAATAGACTTCCAATGGGAATGATATTAAGTGTGAAAGGTATGGTTTCATAGGGAAATGTTAATGAAGTAACCTGATGGACAAATAAGAGTAACAATATTTGATTCAATAATGTTGTGGTAGTAAAGATATGGAATGTTCTAAGCTACTTCATTCCAAGGTTCTGGAATGTTTCATGAAGGTAAATTTTGGATATGAATTCCTAAGAGAAGTTGTTGCAAATAGAACACATTGGTTGGATTGTAGAATGGCAAAGTGGAACTTGGATGGAAAGTGCTTATATGATGGAACAGTAGTGCAGATGAGTACAATGGGAGCAAACTGGAAGACAAGGATATGAATAAATTCAAGGCAAACCAACTACAAAATAAATAAATAAACAAATAGATGAATTGAAACATAAATGCACTAGAGTGCATGATGTGTACAATGAAGTGAGAATTGTTAGGATATTTAGACACTTAGGAGTTAGATAAGATCTACTTGGTATAATATGTTGTTAGGTAAAAGTGTGTTTCTTTAGTATGCATTAGTATGCATTTGTAGTTAGGAAATCCGACGGTCACGATATGTTCCCGACATAGAGTGATCTGACGGTTCATACTCTCCTCGATATTAACGGCCATTGATTTGTGGCTTAACACCCGATTGGTCCATGATATCTATTTAAAGAGCATGGAGGGTCATTTGTTGATGATCGATTGTGAGAAACTCTCTTGTAAAATCTCTCTGTAATCTTTTTCTTTTCATTAATAAACTGCTCCAAGTGGTCGCGTTGGCTGGGGCCATGGATGTTTCCCCGTAGGGGTTTTACCACGTGAAAACATCGGTCTATTGATATTTGATCTGATTATGTGAGTGGTTACTGAAGGTGTTCGTCCTCTGTTGGAATACATGTGTTGTCGAACATGGTATCAGAGCCTTGGCCCAGGTTCAATTCCCTCGAGTTACGTCAAAGGGGGGGTGTTGGACTAACCACCACACCTCTCGTGAACTAGGGGTGTTGGACTAACTGTCACACCTCTCATGGACTAACCTCCATGCTGGGAACATGGGACTAATCGCCCACTCAAGGTGATGTTGTTGATTTGGAAGTTTACTAACACCTGCGGGTTTTGGTGTAATGGCAAATCTTAATAGTAGAATGGTGAAGTGGAACTTGGTTGGAAAGTGATTAGATGATGGAACAGTAGTGCAGATGAGTACAATGGGAGAAAAATAGGAGATAAGGATATGAATAAATTCAAGGAAAACCAACTACAAAATAAATAAATAAACAAATAGATGAATTGAAACATAAATGCACTAGAGTGCATGATGTGTACAATGAAGTGAGAATGCATTATGCATTAGTAGGCATGT
>SNQJ01S0228967.1:0-10140 GCA_010110895.2 Picea sitchensis
GTTTGCTTGGTGATTGCTTCCTAGATTTTCTTTACTAGTGTGTGTTGTTTGTTTCTCGAAGTTGACCATAGGATTTTCTTCGCGGAGATTGTTACTTGTTTACAATTGCTCCGCCACGACATTCACGTAGAATGCAAGGTTTATCTCCGGAACATCTGGACGCTTCACAACCCTTGCATACAACGACACCTGAGGGTACCCCTGAAGGTTCCCCTCATCAGAGTGAAGTCCAAGACGTTTCTACACCACCTCCACGGGTAGAACGCACTGATTCTCTAGACGATTTTTGAATTACCAATACTAGAGAGGACTATCGCATTCATCATGGTGAATGACATTTTGTGCGATTAAATCCTTCTGAAGAAGCAGTTGTTACATCTTCTGAATCAACCGTTGGGCCTTCTCACAGTGTAGTAGGCCAAGATCCTTTTTGGTCAGGTGATTTTCGATGAGTCCTTTTTGGTTCTGAGTCACCTCCAGTCTACGAAATCAACCCTCCAGTGTTTTCTGAGACAGAAACTACGTCGGTGAATACCACTTATCAATTTGTTCTCCCTCCTAAGATGGCCCATCTCGCGAATACTACGAGTGTCCAAACCGAAATCCCTGCAACTACTCTTGCTCCTATCAATACTCAGTGAATGCCTGAGCTTAACCCAATTTTACCTCCTGGTTACCATGCGTTGAATGCTTTGTTGAATGCTTCTAATCCAACACCTCTGCAAACCCTAGTCGGTTCTCCAGGTGGTCCTCCTTTTCCTGGGCATCCTATTCCTGGTTTTATCCCAACACTCCCTCAATTTCCTTCTGGTAATCCTAATCCTAGTGGCACTATCCCGACTGTTGCTCCCAACTTGCAGATTCCTGTGGGTGGACAGGGTTGTACGGTTCCTTTTCCTTTTCCCAGACACAATACAGTTACTACGCAACCTATGGTTGGCACACAACTTTCGGGTGGAACTATACCCATGATAGGGGGACCAACCTCACCTTTTGGACAAAATATACCTCCTGACCTGGCCCAGTATTGGAATCAGCTTCTACAAAACTTTCCTCAAAATGCTGGAGGGCAGCAAACTGTCCCTACTATAGGCCAACCATATCTAGGTATAACCAATCCTATTTGGGGTTCGGGTCAAACTACTCAACCTCAAGTCCCTACTCAAACTCAAGGTTACAATCCTTGGGATTACTATCCTATCCGGCCACCACCGAATCAGCCAGGGTCTTCCCTCTACGGACAGTCTGCTTATGATCCTATTGGTTTGCTGACAGGGCTTCCACCCCAAAGCCATCAATACCCACAAGTAAACCGACAGTTACCTTTTCTTGCTACCTTGGATTTTCTAGATTTGTCTAGGATTCTCAATGATCCTATTCGTCACTCTCCCCAATGGCCTACTATTCCTGCTAAGCTTCCATCGGATATTCCGAAATTCGATGGCAAGGTGGGAGAGGACCCAAATAATCATGTCATGAATTTTCATTTATGGTGTTCATCCAACTCGCTGATGGATGACTCCATTCGTCTACGTCTTTTTCAACGAACCCTTACCGGTTGGGCTGCGAAGTGGTATATTGAATTGCCACGAGGTTTCTTTTCTGATTTCAACACCCTAGCTATGGTTTTTCTCACACATTACCAGTTATCGATCCGTTACGATACTAGGACTGAGATTTTGACTTCTTTCAAACAAACTAATGGCACTCATATTTCGGATCATATTCATGAGTGGCGAAGGAGACGACGTCTCATTAAAATTGAACTCCCTGATTAGTTACTGGCAGAATGGTTTACGAAATATTTCATGAACGAAATTGGTAAATACATTGCTATGGGTGGTGTTGTTACAGAGGAGCAGGCTATAAGTCGTGCTCAGTATCTTGATCTCATTTATTCGTAAACGAGAACACTTTATGATTTACTACCTGAACTACCTTGTCCTGGTACTTCCAGCACTTCAACTGCTCCAGTTGCCTCGCATGCAGCTGATGGTGTGATTGGTACTTCTCATACCCACTCACATTTTGTTTCCACTACAACCCCTAAATCCAATTATTCTAATGTTCAAAATGCTCCGTATCCTACCCTTCTACCGGTAAAACTTTTGAAGTGAACGTTGTTCAGTCTACGCCGACCGGTAAAAATAAATCAAAGAAAGGAAGAGGCAAGAATAAGGAGAGTAAAAATAATAATCAAACTGAGAAAACTAAAACCCCTCCTATTGAAGATCGGGATAAGCGCAAACCACGCTACCCTTGCCTTATCTGTGGTGATGATCACTACACGAAGGATTGTCCTTGACGTGTCGAGGTTACTAAGTTCCTTCAAGGAACGCCGAAATCCTCTACGCAAACAGTCTTGTCCCAACCCTTCTCGTCTCAGCAACAGGAATCATTGGTCATCCATGACCAACCCTCTACTTCTACGACATCATATGTTTTGATGTGTACCGGGGATTCCAAGAAAGACAATGTTTCACTTACCACTAGATCTAAAGACTATACTCCATATAAGGAGAAGGTTGACGATTTACCTCTTGATTTGGTACAGCCCTCTCCACCGAATCCACCTGCAAACGGTCCTCTTCATCTCGAACGACCAAGTCTTGATACAGTTCTGCGACCACCCCCGAAAGGTCTCATTAAGAAATCGGCCTTCAATCCTCATGCTCGTGCGGCCCAAAACTATAGCATTGTTGAAGATCTGGCCCAAGCACCTTCAACGATGTTTGCCCTTGAAGTCCTTCAGTCTTGTCCTGCACAATGAAGGGCTCTGTTGAAAGCTATAGGTGGAATTGATCCAACAGATACGAATTTGATAGTCTTTGACTTGGAAGACCATATTCCAAGGTTACCCCCTTAGCTTGCATTTCAGATACAAGTTGTTGTCGCCGACAAGAACATTTGTCGAATTGTTATCGATAAGGGTGCCTCTACGTGTGTAATGTATTTTGCTTGTTGGAAAGCCATTGGCTCTCCTCCTTTAAATGAATCAAAAAATACTTTGAAAGCCTTCAATGGCTCTGGTTTTAAGCCTTACAGTGTTCTTCCATCGTTGCCTGTTACCCTAGAAGGTGAGACAGTCCAAGTTGAAGTGGAAGTTTTCGATGCTCCCCTAGATTATAATCTTCTTCTTGGTCGTAGCTGGATAGATTCTATGCGCGTTGTTGTGTCAACACGTTTTCGTGTCGTACGATTTCCTCACCAAGGAAAAGTTGTTACGGTTGATAAACTTGCCTTCTTTAATTCCGATACTCACACTGGCAACGTGCCATTTATAGCTAAAATCCCACCGGGTTACGAGAATGTTGGTGTCAGTCTTTTAAAAGACTCTTCGTTAATGGGTACTTTCCCCATACCGCCACCACCCGATGTTCCATGCCCATCAGTTGCTTCTATTAATATGATCTTCATTGTACCTCATGAGCTTCCTGTGTCTTCTGACCCTTGGATAGTCCCTAATCCAGGAGATCATACTAGTTTCGGCGACGTCATGGTGTTAAGTCTAGTTGAGTCTTCTTATCAAGCCATTCAATCGGCAACCCTTTCTACACTCTCTCTTGATGAGTTATCTCCCGATTATTTCCATGTCATCTTTCCCACTAACGAGATGATTATGTCTGTCATGGAAGACACCCCTTGGGATGATGGGCATCATCGTTCCATATTGTTTCTGGAACAACACACTCTCGAAAACTACCAACGGATTTCGACTCCGTCGACCGTTGTTGTCATATCGACCGTTCCCGGATCTACACGTGATGTGTTTGCAAAAGGGAACCTCAGTAATATTTCTCCCATGATACCCATTGATATATCAGTTAAACCTGGGATAGTTGAAAATGTTCACATTGGAGCTTCGTGTTCTCCAGAGGAAATCGTCACCTATACGTCTCTGTTTAAAGAATTTTGTGACATCTTTGCCTGGAGTTATGAAGAGATGCCAGGTATCGACCCTGCCATTGTGATGCATGAGATTAAGACATACCCCGGAGCTAAACCAGTCCTGCAGTGCCTTCATCTGGTCCATCCACGTAAAGCGGCAGCTATTAAACTCGAAGTTGAAAAACTTCTCAAATCCGGTTTTATTTATCCCGTGGCTCTAACAAAGTGGGTTTCCAACCCTATACCGATTGATAAGAAAGGTGGTAGTATACGTGTTTGTGTTGATTATTGGGATATTAACAAAGCCTGTCTGAAAGACAACTTTCCAACCCCTTTCATCGACCAGATTGTCAATGACTGTGCCGGCAGTGAAATATTTTCTCTCATGGATGGATTTTCTGGCTATAATCAAATTAACATCGCTCCTGAAGACCAACATAAAACTTCTTTTATTTGTCCTTGGGTTACTTTCACCTATAGAAAAATTCCCTTCATTCTTAAGAATGCGGGCGTGACATTTCAACGTGCTATGTCTTATGTGTTTCATGATATAAAGCATATCGTTCAACCTTATTTGGGTGATTTTCCAGCTCATTCTTTACGCCGAGTCGATCACCCTAATCATCTCCGAGCAATTTTCGTTCGTTGTCGGTTCTATCACATTCGTCTAAATACTCATAAATGCGTCTTTTGCATAGAGTCCGGCCGTCTTCTAGGTTTCATTGTTTCACGTCAAGGGATCCGGGTATATCCTATTAAGGTTGAGGCGATTCTTAATCTCCCTCCTCCTTCTTCACTGCACCAGTTACAAAGTTTGCAAGGGAAAGCAAACTTTCTTCGTCATTTCATCCCTAATTACGCCGAGATTACTCGTGGTTTTACACGTCTTCTAAAGAAAGGTTTAGAGTTTGTCTGGGATAAATTTGCCAACAACGCTTTTGAAGCTTTGAAGTTGTCCCTCACAAAAGCTCCACTTCTTTTTCCTCCTAATTATAGTTGGGATTACTTTCTTTATCTAGCTGCTTCCGAGTATACTATCGGCATGGTTCTCTTTCAAAAAGATGATGCACACGATGAACATGTTATTTATTACTTGAGTCGAAGTCTCACTTCAACTGAAATCAAGTACCAACATGTTGAAAAACTGGCTTTGGCTGCTGTTCAAGCGGTTCAACATTTTTGTCATTATATTCTCTCCAGGAAAACTATAGTGATTTCACATTGCAACCCCATGCAACATATTTTGACATGTCAATTGCTGGGGGGCAAGTAATCCAAGTGGATTTTCATTCTCCAGGAGTTCGACTTGGAATTCGATCGCGCCACGTCGAAGAAATCCTTAGTTTTCGTTGAATTAATATGTGATTTTCCCCACTCTGCCACGGAAACTGTAGCAGTAGATTCATTACTTGATGAATCACTTTTCCTTATCAGCACTGACGATATTTGTTATGGAGATATCATTATCTATCTCCAAACCCAGACTTTCCGACCTGCTTTGTCTAGTACTGAACGATGTCGTGTCCGTTATCAAGCTCGTCAGTACATTATCCTTGGAGATACTCTTTACCGTCGAGGAATTGATTCTGTGTTTCGACGTTGCTTGACTTTTGACGAAGCCGAGAAAGCCTTGAATGACTGCCATTCTGGAGCATGTGGCGGTCATATGTCTGGCTATGCTACTGTCCAGAAGATCTTACACGCAGGATATTTTTGGCCTTCCTTGTTCAATGACTGCATTACTGTTGTTCAAAAGTGCCATGCCTGCCAGACCTACAATCAAAAAATTCGGTTGCATCCTTCTCCCCTTCATCCTGTGGTCTCAGTTGGTCCTTTTGCAAAATGGGGCATTGATTTCATGACATGTCACCCTCACTCGGCCGAGGGGCATGGTTACATCATTGTAGCTGTTGATTATTTTACAAAATGGGTCGAGGCGATGCCAACATTCGATAATACTGGAAAGACTGCAGCCTTATTTCTTTTCAACCATGTCATAGCTCGTTTCGATGTTCCTCAAGCCATCGTTACTGATCATGGTAGTAATTTTAGGAATTTTATGATGTCTGAACTTACGGAGAAGTTGGGTCTTCGTCATGATAGCTCAACACCCTATTATTCGCAAGCTAATGGCCAAGTCGAATCAATCAATAAGGTTCTTATAACTATGATTCGACGGATGATAGGAATTCATAAAACCAGTTGGCACACGATGTTGTTTTCGGCATTTTGGGCATATCGGACATCTGTTAAATCCGCTACAGGGTTTACGCCCTTTCGATTAGTCTATGGCATGGAAGCCATTCTGCCAATAGAATGTGAGATACCTTCTCTGAAGCTAGTTGTAGAACTCTTACCCAATACTTCTGCTGAAGAGGAACGTCTGTTGTATTTGATGCGATTAGACGAGACCCGACGTGATGCCACTCTAGCAATAGAAGCCCAAAAGAAACGTGTCAAGGCACAGTATGACAAACATGTCAAGCCTCATGTTTTCTCTGAAGGTGATCTTGTTCTTATGTATGAACAAGATAAAGATGTCTTAGGAGCTGGGAAGTTCAAACCAATGTGGCGTGGTCCTTATATTGTTCACAGAGTGTTGGAAAAAGGAGCGTATGAGTTGGTTGATTATGATGGTATACCTTTGAGTAAACCCAGGAATGGGTTGTACTTGAAGAAGTACTATGCATAAGTTATTTGTGCAAAAGTACTTGTATTTTTATGTAGCATACTTTGTGTGTGTTACTTTAGTTTTCTCTTGACATTATCTGGTCTCTACCCTTACGTGACATTGTGTTTGATTGCCAGATGTCAGAGTATTCGATACCTTATATTGGCTTCGCTGATGGTGCTAGCCGTAGTACTCGGAACCTAGCTTCCGCTGCATGGGAAATCTATGCCCCAACAAATGAACGTATATCTTTACGAGGTGTATGTCTTGGCTGAGAAACCAACAACATCGCAGAGTATAGCGTCGTTATTGAATTATTGGTTGATGCTATCTCTCTCGGAATTCATCGTTTGGTTGTGCGACTTGACTCGCAGCTTGTAGTGCTATAGTTAAGTAATGTCTACTCTATTCAAAGTCCTACTTTATTACGAGTGTATTTGCAAATTCGCCTCTTGGAACGATATTTTGATCACATTGAATATCAGCATATTCCTAGACGTCTTAATAAATTAACAGATGCATTAGCTAATTATGTATTGGACAGACATTTGAACCATTTATAAATCAAACACATTAAAATGCACACAATGTAAAGTAACCGGTAGAAACCATCTGTATATATAACACTCAAAAGAGTTTGTTTTTGTTTTTACAAAAAGTTTGTCCGAAGACCAAAATATCAAAAATTGAAGCTTATATCTTCTACAATGTGACATCATGGATGACGTTCACGGTAACACACAACTGCTCTAGAAACTCTACGGAGAAGTCAACCCATAGCTGTTGATACCCCTACAATATGACGTTGATCGTGTCGCGGAATCTCTTCCAAAGTCATATCTGGAATATCAGCTGTCAGGCCCTCTAAATTCTGCTCCACCACCAGATAATCTTCGGCATATTGTGGTACTGTTGTTGCTGCCTCTCCTCATCACTGGATAGGAGAAGAGCCAACAAGTCTATATGCTCCAACATCTGTGTTATCGACAAACATTTTGTGTTAGTCTTTGGATAAATATATAAAACAAAAATATTTGAATATAATACAAAAATTCAAAAACATTTAAAAAGAGAAAATTTGTGTACTTATTACTGAGGTCTCCCCACTAAGCGTCCTCAGGTAGTACTAGATCCGGATCTCCTCGAAAATCCAACCCGGCATACGCATAATCATTGACCATCAGCATCTGGTTTTGCAACCAGTCAAAGAAAATATCATCATATTTGACGATTGGTCCTGCCACGTGCCGGGCCATGAGCCGACACCATCGTAACATCCTCGGATCCCTAGGACCTAGAAATTCCCACTCAGCCTATAGTCTAAATACAGGGACCCTCTCTAGGAAGAAGGACACTAACAAAGATCCATATCCAAATTGTTTCAGTTCTCCTCGCCTGCACTTGGTTATTTTCTTTTTGATACTGCGCAATACTGCATCAGCCCAGTTAAATACTCGGGGCTCTGTACACTCGATGGTGTACTGGAAATAGCTCTGCAATGCCATATGGGGAGCGGCACTTCCAGCCATCCGAACAATCGTGAAGAGGATGGTGCGGAGAGTCAATTCAGTTACTCCCTAGATTGCTACTTTCCCTTTCTTTCTTCCGGCCTCAGGTACGCAGTATTGGTTGCAATATTCACTCATTTTCAACCCGCCACCTCTGCTGCCAGTCAGAATGACATGGGACCCACGCTAGATAATCTGGTCAAGAAATATATGTCCTCGATGTCAATAGCTAATGTGTGAGCTCCTACAATGAAAACTTGTTGGTCTGGATCCCACATTCGGACTAGATACTCCAATAATCGGACTTGGGCTCTCATGCCTGGGATACGGAAATATTTTAAGAGACCACAATCTCTTAATGCAGCTATGGTGGGAGGGTGATTCTTGGCATTTGCGTTATCCTCCTCATGTTCTCGTTCTCGCCACTCAAGCACCATGTTTGTGGCTATTTACCTGCATAAGAAACATGCAAAGATGATTAATGATCTTATTCATGAAATGAATCTTTTCCATTGGCTAAACGTTTCAAAAAAAAATTGAGTTCTGTGCTGCTCGCGGGTGCCATATTATGCACAGTGTGAACTTCTTGCAGGCGGCTTAAGGCCCACCTGCGAGAAAGATTCATTCTCGCAGGTCCTGTATGGGCCACCTGCGAGAATGCCTCCATGCATATATGGTTTAAAAAACTAACTTAAAACAAAACTTTTAACCAATGAAATCAAAAAAATTTACCAAGATGTTGTTGACGGCTCGTCAAATGATCACTCATAGCTCCCGAAAATCGACACCAAATGCAGAGGGTAAAATGAGGGTTTTTGGAACTCAATGGTAAAAATGTGAATGATATGGTAAATTTAGTTATTTACTCATTTTAATTACTTTTTACTATATCAAATTTGGGTTTTTTATGTTTATTTATTTAAACCTAATCACTAATGTGAAAATGAGTGTAATGACTTGCAGGTGTGAAACATGGATTATTATGGATAGAGTTTTCCCTGGTGTGGTGTGATTTTGATTGTTTTCTATGGTTTTTACATAAAACCTCGAGCGCCTTTTTGTCCGTTCTTGCGCTTGTAAAAAACATAAGAACGTGATCGAGCGTTGTTTTATCACTTTTTCGGGCTCGCTGTGGTTATACGAAAAAGGAACCCCCCTGGAGTTTTCTTTAAGCTCTTTTCAGAATCTCTAAACATGAAAAGATTGTCGAGCGACCTTGCTATTTTCACGCTCGATAAAGTATTTGAAGTATGCGTCTTCCGAGCGATAGTTTAACCCTTTTTCGGTCTCGTTGGACTACTGTACGAAAAAGGAACTGAGAGAGTTCTCTTTTAAGTGTTTTTCCAAACTCTATAATCTTGAAAAACCTTCGAGTTTACTATCTATGGACTTGTTAAACAAACATTGACAGACCCGTGATGGGACCGAACCACTCCTTCTTAGGGTTCGTTAAAAATACTCCGAGGGACTCGTCTAAAGGATGAGCTTATATCAACAAGCATATGTGATCATCTTCAAGCTTACGTAAAAATAAAGAGGTACTTTCCAGAAATGGTGGGGGAAAATTTGGGAAAGGGATATGTTTCATCTTTGTATTAATTGGCAGTAAGTGTTGCTCTTGAACATGACACCCCCTATTCATCATTTGAAGCCGGTTTGGGAAATACATTTGTCTCTCATTTGATTTGATAACAAGGTCATTCCATGTGTCGTATTTGAGTCAATGTTGCCAAATCATAAGTTGTGCCGTTCATATGTTCAAGAGAATTCCATCCGAAACCTATATTGAGTCAGCCATCTGCAATTATCCATTCTCTCCGTGTCAGCCTTCCCTGTGTCTGGTCCAATTTGCAAAGTGCTCGGTTTCACCTTCAAACTTTGTTACTCGTTTCGCGTCATTGATGGGGGATACATCAAGGCCCTCCTGTGATGAGTCTTGTTCCGTCGACTTCAGCACATTATCCTGAATCAAGACTTAGAAATTATTTAGTACCTTGAAGCTTGCATGCCTCAATGGCAAGTTTCTCGCTTTCGACAGTGGGTTTACATCATTGACCCCTGATCGAAAGATTC
>SNQJ01S0228967.1:10150-24547 GCA_010110895.2 Picea sitchensis
TATGATATTTTGCAGATGCTTGGATGTTTGCAGGTTTCCGATTAGATGTGCTCTTGGTTCTTGACACACACATGCAGCTTACAAAGTCTATCGACTGTCACTAGTTCCAATCTCAGACTTTGGGGGGCATTCTATTATCCATAATTTTGGTTGTCATGATGATGTAATGATGATGGAAAAAGCAGGCTCTTCACTAGAACACTTTCATGAGAAAAGTTACCTTTGTCTCTTTCCAAAAATCATGTTTTTAAGGGAGGTTCGCAGGTTACCTATATATTTGCCTGCGAGAATGAATGATTCTCGCAGGCTACCTATATATTTGCCTGCGAGAATGAATGATTTTCGCAGGCTACATTAAGATAGGGTGTGAGAAGTTTTCACTGTACCTAACTGCTAGGGTGTGAACCACTTCTAAAGGAAGGAAAAAGATAAAATCTCGAACCTTCTAGAAGGGAATCTTCTAGAAGGATGAGTTGGCATTCGAATGGTTATCTAAGTACTGGTTTTCCTGATATCTTGGGATCATTTCCTATCCAAGTAACTAATCTATTCTCTCCTATATATTGAGGAGAATGCTCATGGAAAGGGTTATAAGCAAACTAGCAAGAGATTGATTGGAGAATTAGTGGAATATTGTATGAAAGACTGATGCTACAGCAGCTAGAGACACCAGCAAGGTTATCAAAAGTGGTTGATTTTCTTCATGCATGAGCAAGTGTGTGTGTCAGAGATAGGAGCCATCGAAAGGAGGTTTGCAAAATCAAGGCTCAGGTTGTAAGTTTCACTTTCAATCAATATAATACAGTAATATGTCCCTTTCCCATAAAGTTAATGTCACTTTATTGTATAACTCCTTGATCATATACATAGATTAATTGTTGAATATATTGAATTGTCTTCACTTCGATTGGTTTGTTTTGTTGTGTTCTTGACGATACAAGAGCATTGGAGTGAATCTTGGAACAACAAAGACCCAAGGAAGCGATCATAAGGTACGTACATGATTCTTGCCTCCTAGTTCATTCAACAGTTAAAATCTAGGGAAAGTGTATTATTCTGTCATGTTTTGTTCTAGATCCAGGTGGATCTAGGGAGATCGGTTTGTGTTCGCACTCACGGATTAATCCTGAAACATTCCCTCCTATAGAATTCAACACATATTTCTCTAGGAGAGGGATATAGAGTTATGTTTAGTACCTTTGGGCTTGCAGTCATCAATGGTAGGTTTCCTCACTATTGACAATGGGAATACCTCAATGTCCCATGCTCGATAGTTTCTACCGAGTGTTCGATGCCAGCTCATACATTCACACTTTTTAGATAGTACCATGGTACCTTGACTCCCATTATCATTATCAGTGGGTTTTCTTGCATTTGTTAATGGTATACATAAGTGATCGGTAATCAAACGATGTCTCACTTTGCTCAACTTCAATGCATATATTCACATAGTGTAGACTTGTACCACGAAAAATTGTTGTGAATAATTTGGGTGAAGTATGAGCATTGCCTCTTTTGTGCTCCTTCCCGACTCATATGATGCCACCTTACAAAAATTGGTACTTTCATAGGATTAATTTATTCATTCTCTTGGTTCCAAATATCCTTTTTTATTGATCTTGAGACATAGCTCCATTGTGTATCTGCTTGTGGCTATGATCTACATTGACATGGATCCACTGTGTATTCTTCGTGGCCATGTTTGCTACTTCATATTTATCACATGGATCCATTGTGTATTGTTCATGGCCATGGACATTAGTCATACTTTCATATGTACCATGGATCTGCAGTGTATTTGCTTTGGCAACTGTGCTTTATCACTCTTGATCATGGGTATGCCCGACTTGGGAAACAAAAATATTGCTTGATCTTTGTTGATGGTTATTAATTTTGGATCATTTGTTCGAGAACCTATGTGGACACTTCTATGCATCCTCGCCTCTCAAAGTTCATAATTTATTTTGACCATAATTTTTCCCTTCTGACCTCACACATTAGGGGGCATCTGTTATAGAAAAAAATGCCACACCTATGCATTTGTGTCATGGCCTAACCATTTCCCAATGCTTTCTATACTTTTCCCTAAAGGTCCTCTCAAAAATCATTTTAAAAAAATGCCTAAATATCATATCCGTGGGTTTTTCTAGTGCAACATGCGGACACCCTTGAATTTCCTCACTGCAACCCGTGGATGCCCTCATTTTTGATGAAAAATAAATTAATCTCGTATTTTCGGGTGGGTTTTTTGGTTGGGCTTGTTTCCCAACGACCCTTTCTCATACGCAATGGAATTCAACTCCCAAAACCTATTTGAGAATATATAAAATAGCCATGGAGGGATAAGGAGAGGACACAAGATCATTGGTACAAAGTTATGCTGCCAGCATCTAGCAAGTCTTATTTCCCTATAAATCTCCGAGAAACATCCCCTTTAGTCTGGAAACTCATTTTCCATAGCTTCTTTCTCATTTTATATGGCTATAGGGTGTCTCTTTATCCCTATGTGAGTCATTGAGAGAAGATAATATCGGTTGAGTTGATGCTTGAGGATTCTCGGAGGAACCTAGAAAATTGGCTTCAACACGGTGCCTAAGGATGGACAAGGTTGTAACTTACCTTTTCCACTTGTTGATAAAAAAAGAGTTTGTTTTCCCCCAGATTTTGTCTTCAACATACATTTATCTTTATTGTCACTTTGAATATGACATATAACATGCACATGCCTTTGATCACATAACTACTTTCGTCGTAGCCCTAGTTTTATATCTATCTTGCACGTTGATTCCAATAGAACATCAGGATATCTTCAACAAATTGGAGTGGGCATCAACATCAAATAGGAGAGCAATGTCCACCTTCGTTTCTCCTCTCTATCCCTACTTTCTCCTAATTTAGGTAGTTATTTTCTTTAGTTTTTGTGTGTTTGTCTTTGAGGGGATATTGTTTTCTCTTTCACTTAGTCTTTCTCTGTTTTGATCAGAACCCAAGATCACAAGGGGTGAATCTTTTGGAATAGGGAAAAACCCAGGGTTCAACACTCAAGAGCACACAAAAAAAACCCTAACTACTGGCCCTTTTGGTAACACCTGCGAAGAAGATGAAGTCTCACCTGAGGTAGAGGCAGGGGTGGTTGCAAGACTCAGATGTCTACAACCTTAGCTGGGACACAGATCTATGATTCTATCTTTATAGGGAACTTATCATAGATCATCCATCAATATTTAACCCTTATTATACTTTGCAGACAGCACAGAGCTTCGCGGTGAATACTCAGATGTACAGTATTTCAGCACTTAACCATAGTAACCCAGATTAGATCCAGTATATTAGTACTAAGCATCCTCATACACATCAAATCTAACAATCATATATATCTAAGAAACATAGAGCATAAGTGGATATATCATAGCACATAGAATAAGAAAAGATAAACACTTTGAACCAAAGCATAGAGCATAAAACACAGATTTACATGGTTCACCCCCACCCTGGAGCTACGTCCACCAACTCTTCTTATTTATTAGTGTCTTCAATCAGTTATAGCACAAAGCCACTCAAAACCCTTACTTCGCATAGGACAGAAGATCTACACAGGTTGCTAGATCCTTCTTCCTTGCGTTTACAACACCTAGCTTCCTATAAAAATCTTATAGTATCTTTCACTTAGCCTTGCAAGCCTTACACAGTTCGCACAGAGAACTCATACATCATCACATAGATGTACTACTGATTGCACTAAGAAATCCCATATCTATATTCTTACATTGCCTATCCTTCTAGTTGTACATACAAAAGTGGGACTAAACGTGGGTAAACCCACAGGCCAACATCCCTTTCCCATTACATTATCCCAAAACCCTAAAAAGGACCCAAAAAGGAGGTCTATCTTCCACAATATCTGCTTCACTTGGCGCTTCATCTTCGTCAGGTTGTCGAAGTCCCAAAATAGGTCAAAATGACCAAGGTTATCCCAAAACTTGGTCAAGGGCCAACAGGTGCCCAACACTCACCTATGACTCATCACGAGTCACTCTGGTCTGTGCAATTATGCTTCAAAATACTCGAGCTTGGCTCAAGCTGATTCGACCTGTTGCTTTGTTGTGGCCTCCTACTGGGTGAATTCTAGGATCATTGTGTCATTTACTGGTCTTTCTAGGTGTTGTTCTGCAGTGATAATGACTTGCTCAAGATCTGCTCCATGGCTTTCGATCTTGGAAAATAACATGCATGCCTTGTCTTGCACCTGTTGGATTCACTGAGTGACTTCCATCACTTTGTTATGGATCATATGTATATGTTGTTGAGTTGTGCATTTTTCATGAGATATTTTCATTCTATCCACTGCAGATAGGGCCTTTAGCTATGCCTGTAATGTATCTGCATGTTGCTTTGCTTCCTGAAGCTGTGACTCCAGCACATGTAACTCTAGATTCTCTGTAAGGTTCTCATAAGTCTGGGCACTCTAGTTACTGAGTTGCTTGCACTCCAAGGCAAGAGATTTCAATCATTCAACTGCATTGCACGCAGTTTCTTCTCGGTGGTATTTTATCTCCTGAGGGGTCTCGGGCACAGCGTGGAGTTCTAGATCGGCAATGCGCTACTAAAGCTTTTGTATAACTTCTTCAAGTTGTGCTACCTACTATGGAACTCTCTCTTCAGCATGTACTTCAATAACAGTCACAGAGCGGAGTGCTCTATTGACTATTTCCTTGACTTCAAGCTACTATGCATTCAATTGTTCCTTGATTTGTTGTAGCTCCTCTTTCTCTTTGTCCCACTGTACTTGAAGAGCAAGTTTTTCTCATTTGGCAGCACTGCGTTGCTCGACAAGTACTCCTTGTACCTCTATCAAAGCCTAGGTGGTTTGCATTGTGTCTTCTTGAGCTTGTCAAAGGCGATTTTCGACCATATCAGCAATCCGGTGAAGTTGAGTTGGTTCATCTCCTGGTTCTACTGTCCCTACTATCAGAGGCACAGTGGGGACTACACGGCTAGACTAGAGTGCCTACTTCACTCCTTGGAGTTCAATCTCTATACGGTTATGCATTTGCTCCTGTTTCACCCCCTGCTTCTCTACTATCTCCTTTGAAGCATCATTTCCCACTGCAACGATGAAATCAAAGTCATCCAACATGAGGGTAGGTTGCATCTTGGTTATAGGGGTTCTAGGTTTCTTTCGGGAGGAATATTTTAGAGGTGATACCTTCCTTTTCTTTGACAAGTCTTCTTCATCCCTAGGCAGTGATACTTCGCCTTTCTATTGTTCAATTTTTGCACCTTCTATCTCTTCACCATCACCTCCTTCATATGGTGTGATAGAGGCAGTCCTTACAAATGCATTATCTACGTCGTGAAGCTCTTCAGGCTTCTTCATTTTTCTTGGTCCCGGTGTATCCGGTACAGTCTCTAGGCTATCAATATCAGACAGCTCTGCAGGGTTTGTTGGAATGAGAAGGTCTACTGACCAATCCTTGATGATCTCTTCGATGTCTTCCTTGGTCAACTAATAATAATACTGCAACTATTGCTTGTGTTCATCAGCTCGTGATGTTATATAAATGAAGTGGTGATCCACGTTGAACTTCATTAAGGGTCTGAATCTATGGAGTGTGTTCGGGGTAATGCGAGGCATAGACTAGATGGAATTCTTCAGCTGGTTGTAGTATACGTGGAAGACAACATTAGATTTCCATTTCTTGCTCATATTAGTCGAGTACCATAGGGTACTAAACCTCACAGCCAAAGGTTCAAATGGCTCGGTCTCTGGGAAAGTGGCACCCTCTAGCATCTCCCATGCTATGAATACAATCAGTATGAGAAGCCAACTTAAATGGAACTCATACCCTTGGTCTTGTGCTTCCCTGCAATTCTATTCAAGTTGATTCACCAAGTACTTTGCCCAATTCATTTGAAGTCCTTCTGCGCACTTCTCTACCAGATCAACTACGAATCCAGTCACTTGGGTGGGTCGATTCTTGCGAACTATCTCTCCTGTGATCAGCTGACAGGAAAGTCTCACTGTGCCACTTTGAATAGAGGCTACCTTGAAGCCTTGTGTTCCCTTCTCAACATCGCCATAGGTTTCTTTGATCTTCGTTGCTAGCGCTCTATCTGTGGTCTTTCCAGGATAAAACTCTTGTGGGTCAAGGCCTTGCATGTTGAGTCCTGTGATCCGATTGATCAAGTTCGGATCCAATGTGACATGGTGGTTCAACCAAAGTAGCCTCCATGATAGCAAGATAGAAGCAAATTTATGCATACATTCACCTCCTGGTGCCTGCCAAAGTGCAATATCTTCATGACATTCAGCAATGTTGATTATGTGAGGTTCTGGGTCCAAGACTTCAGGACGATCTTCGAGTTCTTTCCCTTCATCTTCTTTAGATACTTTTGCAGGGCGAGCATACTGTAGACTTTCATGTCACCGAGTTTGAAGTCGCTAAACTTCAATGCTGTGAGCTTGTCCTGATCAGCATGAACTGCGCACACCCCTTTCGGCAGGTACACAGTGATCATAGTATACTCGAATTCTTGGGGCACACTGTCACGGTTGATTTCACCACACAGAGGGGGTAGGTAAGCGAGAAAAATGATCGAAATTAGTTTAGCATTCACAATATCATCCTTATTCTTCATTCACTTCTCATCTACCTGTCAGGATGGTCCGACTCGAGTAGTGTATGGAGAAGCTGCTACTCCTCTTGTTGATGATGCTTGGACTCTGGTGGACATTCCTCTTTCTGACATGACTCTCTCAGTCATTAAATCAAGGAGGACCTTTGTGATGGATTCTTCAACTGCAGTGAGCTCGTCGGACATACACACTTGGGAAAAATAATCGGGGTCATGATGATCTCGGATACTGCACTAGGATAAATAATCATATCACAATGACCATTGTATACAATCACTAGTTCAGCGGGCTTCGAATTCTCAGTTGGAAAAAGTGTTCTTCGGGCATGGCACGATGACCTAACTAAGAAATTTGGCAACAGTCTTCTTGCAACAGGTATGAATATTTCATTAACATTGATATGTCCATTATGGTGAGGTCCAATGGTCTGGTGGTGATCCTTTAATGTTTTTCTATCCGTTCAGGACAGAATTCAAACAGTTATATCGGTCCAACGACGAAGTGCCATAGGTCACTATTCTGATATCCTAGTGAAGATCCCATTCTACAAGTTTTCTTTCTGCAATGTTCCATCTAGAATCTCCTTTAACTTTTCAATCTTTGCCCTCTTCTTACTTAACTTTCTAGCCTTCTTCCCAGTAATCTTCAACTCGGTCTGTCTTTTTTCGTTCTAATTCCTATCTTCTTTTAGCATAGTCACTGTGTGTTGTTGAGATTCTCTCTGGGGTAATAATTCTTCTTTATCTGGGACAGGTGCTTCAGTCTTTTGCGAGCCTTCTGACATTCTTTTATCTTTGACATTGGGGTCTCTAGTGTCAAGGATATTCGATCTATTCTTTTGTTCTTCAATCAACTGTGTAATATTCTTGGTCATAAAATATTTTAATTCTTGTTTCTTATGTTCCAAAACTTCTGCTTCTTCCTTCCATCTAACTTGATTTCTGTCAATCCAAGGTTTTCCAAGTAACATAGTAAACAAGGCATTGTCCTCAATAAATTTAATAATCTCAAAATCTTCTTCAGTCGAAGTTTCATTAGCATTCGTAGATATCTGAGTGAGCCTTCCACATAGGTTTACCAATTTTCCTCTGAAGAGTCATATTCCTCCTAGTGAAGGGATCATGGAAGGCTTCCCTATAGCTTCCCACGTTCTCTCTGTCATGATATTCATTGATTTTTCCTCATCTAGAACACAACCAATGTCAAAGTCCCCTATCCTTACTTCAATGCATTTTTTTTATTTAAAGATCTCTGATAATCTGACATGTCAGTGTTCATTCAGGGTTTCTTTGATCTGAATTAATACTTTCTCTGATTCTTTATGAGGTTCTGCTATCTCTGGATCTGCCTTAGGGTTTAAATTCATTCCTTTGAGCCTGGCAATCATTCTGGGGCAATCCAATACTTCATGATCTAGAGCTTTGCAACAAAGACAACTAGGTCCTCCACCAGGGCACTCCTTAGCTAGATGTCCCGGTTTTCTACAACTGTAACAGAAGGTTAATCCTCTCTTTCTTGTAATTGATCCCCAGCCTCTTATGTACTTTGCACCAAGAGCATAGGGGCCAATATACAACAAATTATTTATAGGATCCTCCATCCATTTGTTATCCCAAACATTCTTTCTATGCATAGGTATAACATATCTATCACTATTCTTATTAGATCTATTCATATCAAACCTTATTTCATCTAACAATTCCCTAGTTTTCAAGCTAGGATAGAATCTATCAAAAATACCTAGATCCATGCTCTAGAAATAAAAATTTCCACTTATTTTACTTCTACATAGCACAAAGCTTTCAGATCAAGAACTTTCTTACCTTTATCAGAGCACAAATTTTACAGATCTTACCTCTTTTAATCAGAAAATTCCACTTTTACCTTTCTTAGAGTACAAAGCATTCAGATCTTGCTTCTTTTCTTCAGTATCATCTTTTTTTCTTGTAGATATAACCTCTTTTCTTCAGATCTGACCTTTCTTTCTTGGCACAAATCTTCACAGGTCAAGTAGAACACTGGGCACTAGGGAAACAGATCTACGCACAGAGCTTTCTTTGCACATAGCTTCTTCTTCTCTAGTTCCCAGCAATCACAATTTCATGTCCTGGCAATGGAACCATTTGTTGGCACAGGGGCAGACCCAGGTTTCAATGCTCATGAGTGCACCAAAAAAACCCTAACTATCAACCCTTTTGACAACACCTGTGAAGTAGATGAAGTCTTACCTGAGGTAGAGGCAGGGGTGGTTGCAAGACTCAGGTGTCTGCAACCTTGGCTGGGACACAAATATGTGATTCTATCTTTATAGGTCACTTAGCATAGATATTCCATCGATATTTAATCGTTATTATACTTCGCAGACAACACAAAGTTTCACAATGAATACTCAGATGTACTGTATTTCACCACTTAACCATAGTAACCCAGATCAAATCCAGTAGACCAGTACTAAGCATCCTCATACACATCAGATCTAACAATCATATATATCTAAGAAGAACAGAGAATAAGTGAATATATCATAGCACATAGCATAAGAAAAGATAAACACATTGAACCAAATCATAGAGAATAACACACAGATTTATGTGGTTCACCCCCACCCTGGGGCTACGTCCACCAACTCTTCTTCTTTATTAGTGTCTTCAATCAGTTACAGCACAAAGCCACTCAAAACCCTTACTTCGCATAGGAAAAAAGATCTGCGCAGCTCACTAGATCCTTCTTCCTTGTGTTTACAACACCTAGCTTCCTATAACAATCTTATAGTATCTTTCACTTATCCTTGCAAGCCTTACACAGTTTGCACAGAGCACTCATACAGCATCACATAGATGTTATATTGATTGCACTAAGCAATCCCATCTCTCTATTGTTACATTTCCTATCCTTCTATTTATACATACAAAAGTGGTCCTAAACGTGGGTAAACCCACGGGCCGACATCCCTTTCCTATTACATTATCCCAAAACCCTAAAAAGGACCCAAAAAGGGGGTCTAGCTTCCGCAATATCTGCTTCTCTTGGCGCTTCATCTTCGTCAGGCTATCAAAGTCCCAAAATAGGTCAAAATGACCAAGGTTATCCCAAAACTTGGTCAAGGGCCAACAGAATCCCTTAATCATCTTACCATACTTCTGTTGTGGCATATTCAAAGACCCAAACTATCGTTTATTCCACTGCTTAAAACTATGCTCAATTTTTACATATAAATAAGTGGCTCCCAATGAGTACATATCCAAGAAATCCATTTATTCTTGGATGTAACTATTTAGGCCACTATGGTATTCCAAAACTAGGTGTCGCTCGGAGTCTTTGACACCCAACTTTGAGCGCAAGGCATGAAACATGTTGGTGACCTCTGGCACCATTTGGTATCTCTCCTTACATAAAGTCGTACATCTTGTGTACTAATCATCATAGTTTCCAAAAGGGTATAATTTCTCCTTGAGGGCATCAACAAAGGTCGCTCAAGTGGGTCATGCTCTGAATGTTACATAATCCTCTTCATTATGTCTCTCCCAATAACCTTCCCACCAATATTTGACATGATGAACAGATTTAAGGAGCGTGAAGGTGAGCTTTTCAATGTCGGAAAAAATTTGAACAAATTAATAACCCTCCAAAATATTTAACCATTTTTTCAAAACACATGCATCTATATGGCCTTCAAATAAAGGGATATAAAAGTTAACTTGTACCTTGAAGGGTGTCGTACCTCTAAATTTACCGCTTATTGAAGGTTCATCTACTGTCATTTGAAGTCATTGAAGGATCTGGGCCAAATTGTCCATCATCGCATCCCTTTGATCTTCCTCTAAAATGTTCTTTATAAGATAGAATTAGTATAAATACGAGTAGAAGACATGAGAAAGCCTTGTCTTGAGAAATACTGCAATAGATATCTCCTTTGTAGGAGGTTGTTGTTGGGAAAATTATTTTCATAAGTTTTGAACATTAATTATCAATTTGGGAGTATGTAACCTTCGAGGTGCAAGCACAGGAAATGCAGGATCAAAGCTTATTCCAACAAACTAAGAATTAACTTTACTTGAACTATTACAATGTGAAATGAAATTCTAAACTAGAAAAATAACATAATGGAACTATTATTATCCATTCTAAGCTGCCACATCTTATGAAAGTAGAAACTATGGTTGTGAGTTATCATGCCTCGAATGGCTCACACGACGATACTCTCTTCACTTGTGGAGATCTATGATTGGAAAATAATATCCATCACACGTTCATTAACCTAAATCAAACATAAAGATTCTAAGTTGAATTCTTCTAGTCTAAGGTCCACAACGTCAATGGTAGAAAAATAGGTTGAAAAGTGTATTTGCCTCAACAAGTGAGGGTTCTTTGTAACAAGACTCTGCTAACTGTGAATTTTAATGACTAAAAGAATATTTACCACACCTTCATGAAATAAAATCATATGAAAAGATCTAAATGATAAATTCCTTCAATCTAACTATCATAGTCTCATTGGTTGAAAATCATATTGTAGAGTGTATTTTCCTCCACAAGTGATGAGTTGTAGCTGTCACAATTTCAATGGTGGAAATGTTGATTGTAAAGTGTAAAATTATTTACAATAATACTCAAATAACTATGAAGATTAAATGACCCAACAAGAGGTGGCTCTCTAAAATAGTACTCTATTTAACTGTGAAGTTGTGGATTGCCAGAAGATTCAAAATAACTTAGCTATGATTTGCATAAGAGAAACTACAGTAAAATTTGCATTTAAAACTAAGAATGAGAAAATTGTTGAATAGACAAAAGAATAAGATATTACCAACAAATGAAGATGTAACTAATCAAAACCTTTTTACAAAAATATACAGTTGTAAAATAGACCATATCAAGGGGGACCTCCAGGCTTGGCTTATGCACGGAAAAAGAAGACTAAATAAAGGAAATTGGAATCTTTGTATAAAGCATAAAATCGGTTACATAATGAATTCATAAGTTCTCCAATTTGACCTCATTCCTCCTTTTTTAAAAGCCTCATAGTTTAACATATTTATAATGAATTTTAATTACTAAGCCTAAAAACCCTCTCTGGATTAATGATAAATCTTAACAACCTCTTATCTATGTTGGATCGAGCTCAAGATGAGCGATTTCCTCCAAAAATCATGAGAAAATCGGATTCATGTACATGTTGTAATTTTCCTTGTAGAGAGCATGTGTTGACCACATGTTGACCAGCAGGATTCTGGGTTTTTTTTCATGCATCAAGATGACATGATCCATGGTGTGAAGGTTGGGAACAAAACCCATGTGTCCATTTCCTCTTACTCAACCTGCATATATGCTAACCTAGGAGCAATTACCGGAACATAATTTTTCTGGTAAATTACTGACAAAAACTCAAAAATTCAATATTTTTGCTTGTTAAATGAAAAATAGAAATAAACTAATAATTACCTCTTAATCATTTATTAATCTTTGGCTAAGTGGAAATGGGTACTAAAATGCCAAAAATGGAGGGAAAATGGGTAAAAAGGAGGTGTTTATGGTGGGTTTTTTTATGACAAAATATGAACCCAACATCTCCCTCGGACTTGAACTTTTGCATGTCCCTTATGCAAAATCAAAATTTCAAAATTGTCTTTCTTTTTGTTTCAAAGTGCTTATGATGTCTTTCTCAACTTGTGTTTTTTTTATGATTGCCCTGTCTCTCGAGCCTTTCCCTGAGTGATCTTTTCATTTTCCTCCTTGAGCTTTTTCAATTCTTCTTTTAGTTGGTCATTCTCTTTTATAATCATTGCAGTATTCTCCATGAGTATCTCATTTTAATATTTTATGTAACTATCTAGAGTTTCCAATTTCCTTATTTCAGCTTTGAGTTTCTTTACCTCTTTCTTCTTTTTCTTCAATTTTGATTTTTTCATCAAGGTAGAGAGTGGTATTTGATCCTCTGGACATGTTTCTTGCAATGTTTTGTTTCCACTATCAATAGTGGAAG
This sequence comes from Picea sitchensis, assembly GCA_010110895.2. Taxonomy (NCBI): domain Eukaryota; kingdom Viridiplantae; phylum Streptophyta; class Pinopsida; order Pinales; family Pinaceae; genus Picea; species Picea sitchensis. The sequence goes on from SNQJ01S0228967.1 coordinate 22,771, forward strand.
GTACTTTGTTGATTGATGATGGTTGTCCTTCTTATTTCTCCAATATTTCTATGTACTCATGTAATTCATGTTGGCTTCAATCAAGTTCGGGTGTTGGTTTTCGTTGGAATCTTGTCCTTGGCCTCTTTGTTATTTTTTCAAAACCTAGTTGTCTTTGTTTTCTTTCTTCTTGTTCTTTTTTTTTAATTTTGTTGTCATGGCTCTTGTTAACGTCAATGGAACTGTATATTCTTTCATTTCCCTACTTGTTTTATTTTTCTTTCTCTTATGCTTATCTTTCCTTGGTCTATCATAAGGTCGTTTCTTGAGAGACATTTCTTGATGCATGTTCTAAGGTATCTTCGGTTCCTTTGTCATCATATTTAGAACCATTATTTTCCAAGAATTTTTACCACCCTATGCCCTGCCTTGAAATCTCATGTTTCACAACCAATTTAATGAGGCCATGATGATAAAGGGACCTCGCAACATTCTTGTTTTGTCTTTGAATTTACTTAGCCATTTTAGTAAGGTTATTCAAAAAATAGTATGGCATGTTTAAAGGCTTGTCATTCTTTAAATGCATTAGTAACTTGATGTGATGGAGAAATATTAAGCTAAATCTTTCTTCACATGTGACAAACTTCTGAATAAGAAATGTTAAATCCTTCCAAGGATCTTTGAGTTGGATTCTAGGAACTCTAGAAGTCCAATTCAACCTCCTCCTATTCCTTAACATGTATGGAATCCAAGCATTTGATTTTATAGACTTGTTCTTAAACCACTTTTCTCATGTTTGTGGTGACCAAATGATTTCAGACAATAAATTCTTAGAAATATGTAGTGTGAGTTTTCCTACTTGGGCACATTCTCCATCAAAACTATGGACAAATGCCCTAGTTACTTATAGATCATGCCCATCAAATTTTCCAAAGAAATCAAGCCAACCTACCCTCCTTAATATTTCTTCACATTCTTCATGAAATCCTGCCAAGGTAACTTCATGTGGTTCAAATCTCATAACCACTTTTAAAATACTTGTCTTTTTATATTTTCTAGAATTTAAACAAAGTGACTTTAGTTTGACAGAATTACCTCTAGTTCATGAGAAGTTTTTCTTATATTTGAGTCTGCTCAATTCTTGAAATTGTTGGTTATATTTCTTCAAATTTTGGAAACCCTTCTCTTTGAAAAACTTGCTTTATAGACCCGAAAAACTGATTTTATGCTCCAAAAACTTTTAAAAATGTATTGTTGATATGAAATTACCTCTATTCTCTGCGTAATTGCACCTTTAATCTCTGGGTTTTTTTGTGTGTTCCCTTGTCGAGTTTAGATCATACGTGTATGAAAGAAGAACTTCTATCTCTGTAATTGTCACCTCTAGACTCAATTTTTGTCTTCCTTTGTGCAAATTCATGACTTTGTCTTCAAATTTATGTTCCTCAATACCTACAACAATATTTCTTCGAAACCCCTTCAAAATGCCTTCAACACATGATTCAAATGAGGTGTAATTGTCTTATTACTGAATAAGTTTTATTCTTGTAAAGAGAAGAATGTAGAGTCATATAGTTGTTGAGTTGTAAAATGATTATTATTATTTTTTTTTAAATTGCTGCATTATAAGGTAGGAGTTGTGGAATTTAAACATATGGGAAGATATGTAAAAGAATTGGTATATGATAGGATATGGGAATATAAGGATGGGTAGTATATGGATAGGTATGATAGAAATATCTTATGGTGGAAATAATGAGTGAGATAGCTTATGGACAAGGTGAAGGATGATGTAGTG
>SNQJ01S0228968.1:2917-14400 GCA_010110895.2 Picea sitchensis
TGCCTTCACTTCCCCCAATGTTATTGTAATAAATATTTCTGCCATCTAGTCATTTCATACCTACTTCTTGTCTCCCTATCTCCTTAAACAATACTTTCATTATTATATTCGGCTCCTTAAACAATACTTTCATTATTATATTCGGCAGGTATATGCTACCTAGTAGCCTTGTTTATAATCGTTCAGATTTATAAATATCACTGTGTTCTTGTTCTAAAAAATCATGCACTATTTGAAGACTCAGGGTTGTGCGCAACTTGCGCATAATAAATAGGTAGTTGGCTATGAAAATCGAGGTGTTTGATGAATCATATTCATTCTATCTGTTTCCATAAATTCCTTCAACAAGACTCTAATGGGCGATGGATAACTTTCGTTGTTTCACTTATTCTTGATGTTAATCAAACTGGAGGGATGTTTCACTTAGCTCAAATTGAAAATTATGTAATCACCTATAAACTTTGATATACAATATTCTAAGGCGTAAAGTGAGTCAAATATGAGTAAGATGGAATCAAATTGTTACAAATTTCCAAAGAGGAAACATTGAAAAAATATCTTGATAATCAAATCCTTGTAGATCTAAGCAACTTGATGCATTAAATCATTTCGGGTAAACTCCTAAAACATATGCAAACAACTTGAAATAACAAGGAAATTTAGGAGACTCAAAATAGTAAAAATCACCAGGTTTCAATTCTATGAAAAATAAGCCCAAAGACTCATGTGGAAAAACCAATCACCAAATAAATGGAGCTATCAAACCATATTTTGCTATCAAAAAAGACTAGATCAATGAGTAACTGAGAATAATATTTACAAAATTAAAATGGGGGACCTTTTTAATTTTAAAGGTTTTCCTGCATTACTGATTTCTAAAACCATGATTTCTTCTTTATCCATAATGGTTTATATAGATAAAAAAAAATGAACTTTTACAAATTGTCAAAAACAGTAAAGATATTTCCACTATTATCCAAAGATCTTTGAAGAATAATAAACTAATTTAATGATAAACAAAGTACTATTTACCAGGAATCAATTCTAAGAATTACCAGGTCACTAAATGAGTAACTAGTATATAAGGATGACCCCAATAACACAGACATTGCCACTACAGCCAAAATGCGTCCATAGCCTCGAGAGGGATACCTTTTATCTCAAATTAGATGCTCGGGTCCCATAGTTAAGAACCTTCCTATTTTATACTGGGGGAGTGGACTCAGAAGCCCCTTAAAGGCGTGGGATGCCATGAAGATTCTAAAAGATTTACATGTAGATTTATAATGTATTTGAATAATGATTTGGAATATTTTATATAACAGACGAAGCCATGTTTCCCAGTAGGTGTTTATAGCCTCAACAAGGACGTCTCTTAAACCTGTTTTACTCGAGTGCTCTTGTCGAGGAAGTCAGAATAAAGAGGAACTAAAACTATGACTAATTATTGCTAATATCAATTGAGATTATCTGGTAAATGGGAGAGCAAGTATAAAGTATCCTTAAGAGACAGGATGGCGTAAAAGGTCAAATGATTACTAGAATCATCAACTTCCATTGGTCTCTTAAAACAGATTCCTTTAAAAGTAAACTAGTTATTGATTATTTCTGAAAAAATATCGTCTTTGGATAATAATTGAAAATTTCTACTTGATTCTTGTAATGATAGTTCAAAAATAGATATTTCAAAACCAAGTAAGTATTGTATCATGGTAATAAATTTAAACCAATTAACCCACCATTGGAAGGGTCGACCTCCTCTAAAAACAGTAAATTGCACTTAATGTGTTTTAACCGTCAGTGGCTTCTAGAAACTAAGCGAGCCAATAAACACTCAACATAACAACCCAATCCAAGTTGTCAGAATCTCAGGAGTTGGAGGCCACGAGCACGAGCAAAAATCATGTCGTCAATTTTCCCATCACATGTCGTCGATATAACAACCACCAACTCGCCCACGGTTTTAGTGCAGGATGGAGTGTTGGATGGAGTACAATATGCCGAATTGAAAACCACGAACTTCTCTCAATCCATTTAGAATTTCAGGAAATGACCCATTTGGGACCTAATTGGGCATATTACACACACAACCCATATGTCTGATTTTTCAGATTCCACTTCATTCTCCCACAAATTAAGATTTAAGTTAGCTACATGTAATAGTGTCGGATGAAGGTCTGGATGGATTGCTGGATGGAAAAACGCCATGCAATTTTTCCCTGTGAAACACAGATCGTGTATTAGTGTTAGTCTCCAATTTTGACCATATTTTTGCCTATATCATGTCAAATATACCCCCATTTCATATCCAGTATCATTTCCTTCTGGCCTTACCATGACACATTTTACATCATTTTGCCCTAAATGGAGCTATTTAAGGTATTCATATGATTCAAGTTATTTTTAATGTATTTTGATACTTTAAACTAATATTGATACTAACGTGACATGAGTTAGGTACTTGTTTCCTTGAAACAGATTTATCAGTACCAAGTACCGGCTTGCACTTAGTGGAGATGTCAAAGACTTACACGACATTGCCAGATTGGAATGACAGTCTGATTCATATGATTGATTGAGTCATAACTCAATGTGATGACTCAAAGCGAAATTGTAGAACTGTTTATTATGATGCTTTATGATCCACGCTTCTTGACACTGCTTGTCATGAAGCTGTGAAATTAGTTTCAACTAACTATGAGTCATTTTCGGATCTAAGATTCGTTTAGTTAAGTGCACCAATGTTCAAGACTATTTTGGGGAGGATCTATATAAACTCATATTGCTCTCAAGAAACGTTGGTTATGATATTATGTTATACGATTTCTGATAATACAATTTGCTATGTGTTATATCATTCTCTGTTAAATGATTTGAGTTTGTTTATGAATTATGGAGCATGAAGTATGAAACAATTATGCATGGAATAATTTGAGTAGCTCTGGTTTCGTTTTAGGGAGATTGCACATCTTGGTTGGGCCCACCAACAGGTTCAAGTCACTGTCTTTTTTTTCATAGTATAGTTAGTTTATGTTTAGTTCTAGAATCTGCGTGTGAGTTAGTTTTGAACTTGAAGTTACTCTGCTAAATTCTGGCTTAGTCATTTTTCGTTTAGATCATTCTCAGTTTGATATTATCTTGTAGATCGTTGAATGTTGGAATGAGTTATTTGCCATTGTAGAATTTGAAGAATAAACCAAGTGCTTAGTCTAGATTTGCTATGTTTTCCAGTTTCCAGTTTGATCATAATTTGAAGATAATTTGAGTTTAGACTTACTCTATTTTGTTAGGGTAGCTAGCTTATGGTCTGGTTAAAGGAAGCTTCCAGTACTTGTAGGGTAAAATAGGACATTTATTAGTTTCACCTTTGTTAGATTTAGAACTGCTTGATACTTAGGTTAAAAAAAATGTTTTTAAAATGTTCTCTCTTTTATGGTTCAGATAGATATTTTGATGATTAGATGTTTAAGATAATGGTAGATAGCCTTGAGTGATTTCTTTAGATTAGGAATAGAAATACCTTTGCTTAACTCAGAATTGTTTCCATTTGATTAATTAGACAAGATATGATTAGTCTTGAGATAATCATTAGGATTCAGTTTATAAGAGTAAGTTTATGTTTTCTTCTCAGAATAACCTTTAGGTAGGAATTAGAATCTTACCAGCACATATAGTGTAGCATCTCTAAGTTCACTTACCCTGGTTTGACAATTTAGTGTTTTCAGGTAATTAAAATCTTTAATACAACGGCTTGACAATTAGCTCCTTGGAATCATTAAATCATGTTGAATTATACTTGAAACCATCACAAAACTCCAATTATACATACCTGGTATAAGTTATGGTGATTTGATATAAGAATCATTAAAAAACTTCTTCAAAATAGTAAAATACACATATAATACCGAACAAAAAGGATCTAATCATCATCATTAATTAACCATATCATGGGCCCAACATTACCCCCACACCTAAGATTTTGCAGGTCCCACTGCAAACAAAAATGAATTGCTCCATGTGACTAGACTTGTTGAGAAGGATTAGCTTTAGAAGCTTCTCCCTCTTTCCCTGAAGCTTTTGTTTTGTGCCTCTTATGTTGTTTTAATTGTGCTATGAGGTTGCGATAGGTTTTAGTCATTTCATCAACCAATCGTTGAAGGGAATTCAACTTTGCTTGTAGTATGCATTGTCATGGTGAAGATTCTCATCCAAAGTCTTCATTTCTTCCAATTGTTGCAGTAGATGAAAATTTTCATGTTGTAACTTCTCAATGGCTGGAGTAGGATCAGATATCTCGAAGGATGGATTATATACCTTGAGAGATGTAGAAAGTCTATCAGTTTTAGGATCTGTGGTAGGCATCTGTGAGGTAGGGGTAATAGGGGGTTTATAAGGAGAAGTGGGTTCAAATTTTGTCTTTCTATGAGGCTCCAATTCTTCTGCAGACACTTCCCTAAGTATTTTGTGAGGGCTTTCGAGATTAGAGGATACTTGGATAGGGTCCGAAGTGGTCAGGGGTTTTTCATAAGGTTTTCCTCTTGTGCTTTGGGTACTCTTTCGAAAGGGTCCTCTATTAAATCAATTAGCTCCTCTCCTATTTGTGGGGACCACAGGGAAGTCTTGTTGGATTACCTCTTGTAGCTTTTTGGATACAGGATCAATAGACATTGAAGGCATTGGGGGGTTAGCAATAGGCTTCTTGGTCTTCTTGCTCGATGAGGCTGCAGGGGTATCAACAAGCTTCTTGGATTTTTGGTCCGGTAAAGGAATAGCTTGAGCATGAGGGTTTGGAGTCTCCAAAGAATGGGGTTTGGGTGAAGTAAAAACCCCTAGATCCAATGTCTTATTGTTAGTCTTGATTGTAAGATGAGGATTTGAAAATTGGTAAATGAATTCATCCCACGTTTTCCCTTGTTTTTCCAACTCGGCTAAGACAAGTAGTTTGATAATGCCATGGTGAAACAGGTTGTTATGTGGATTGGTTACATTCTTCCTCACTTGGGAGTACATCTTCTCGAGACTCTTTAAGAAGTAAAAGGGAAAATGCAATGGATTATTGAACTGAAAGTGAGCTAATAATCAAAAGTAACAGGATTTAAAGACAGAATATCTACCTTCACATGTGATCAATATGGTGATGACTATGAGAGGGTTAATTAGCTCATCTTTTATCCACTCCTTCGAGTATCCTTTAGCTCCAGAGATGTTCTAAAATTCAGGTTTGAAAACCCTGTTATAGCTCAATCGTGGCAACTGGTGGTTTTTAAACCATCTATCCCTGATTCTTGGAAGCTTTGTGGTTGTGACTATGAATTCCTCAGAGACCACGAAGGTGAGAGACCCCATGCACACCATCTTTCCATCAAATACAAGGGCAGATTGCATCAAAATGTTGTCTTCGTGGCCCTGCAAATGAGCCAAAAATGACGCCCAACCTGCATGAAGGAGCACTTCTCTGCACTGTGTGAACTTAGGGATGGCGAAGAGGTCAGCATAGGAGGATGGCTCATACCGCTTGGCCATGATGACAGTGTGGGAAAAATGGACAGAGGGAGAAAATCGACAGAGGATGGGTGTGATCGGGCCAAGGGTAGGCACGATTAAGCAGAGGTTGAGCACAATTAAGCAGGGGCTAAGCACAATGAGGACATAGGTGAAAGAAATGAGACAGAGGGTGAGAGAAATGATACAGAAGCTGAGCGCGTTTAGACAGAGGTGAATGCAATGAGTAGAGGGTGAGCGTGAGGAATAAATGGGATAACCAAATTGAGTGATCCCTCTGTTTTTTAGTGCACCTAGGGTGGAACTGTTGCATTCATCCATGAATTCACATGCACGAGTTTCCATGTGCGAGCGCCAATTTCAAATTTGAAGGCATGTTTTGGGAGGCAATCATAATTATGAAGAGGTTAGATAAATGTCCAAGTATTTGACTTAGACATTTGATCATGAAAATGTCTAAGGTTTGCATCATTTAGTTTAATTTCCATGAACTAATTCAAATAAATGCAATTGATTCTTGTTTACTTGAAATTGTGGATGGTTACTGGTGTATACTTTAATATGGCACTTCGTCTGGCACCTCATATGGTCTTTGAAATGGCACCTCATATGACACTCCACATGGTACCTCTGTGTGAAATGCAATTTTACTCCTCCTGTAATGGATAGCTTGTAGTTTTAGAATGACTTTGACAGTCACAGTGAATAGGAGAAGAGGCAGAGTGTTCCATTATTATTTATTTTGCCATCATTCTCACTCAAATCGTTCCTCATTTTGCATAAGACATGTAATCTCAACTCTGTAATGACAATCTGTAACGAAAATAAACCAGTGAAGTGGTCTGTTAAGGAAATGTATAGCAGTTTATAACACACAGGAAATTAGCATTTCAAAAATAAAATAGTTGTTGATATAATAGCCTGTATTATGAAAACAATACATAGAAATTTTTACAAAGATTCTGAGATTCTACTTCTTTTAGGCAGTGTTATCATTTGTCAACTCATGAAACCCCTCCCCCACACCTAAGTATTGTGACACCTCACAATAAAAAATATAGGAAACCAGTCAATTCTCCCAATAGCCAAATATTTACAGCTTGTTAAGTGTAGAGATAAATTTCATAGATTGGTCTGACGAGATGATTAGAAGATGGCCCCACCTATAGGAGAAGAGATCCTATGTATAGATAAGAAGAGGTAGGCGAGAGATTTTCAAGATAGTCTCAAAGTTAGTTCCCAATGGAAAATTTATGTAGTTCATTAACCTTACCTTGACCATACATACTTCGTGTCAACTTTGTCTACAAGTAATGTCATACATCAGGACAAGTTTAGATTTCTTATTTATTTTTTTCCAGATCATCATCCTTGCTAGGTAGAATGCCCCGCTGCCAACAAGCATGTTCAGTACTCCGACGGGTTTACCTAGTCATACCACAGGCCGTTACCTGCTACCAGCAGACCTATTCAATATCCCGGTGGGTTAGCCTCTTACACCCTCAGAGACTGGCCCTCCATCTTTTAAGATTTTAGTATAAGATTGCTTTGTGCAAGAAGATGGGGGAACAACTCCGAAAACAACTTTTTCTTTTTCTTTTTTTTCAATTGGGATGGTATTTATGTTAGAGGATGACTTTATGTTATATATTCCTTAGTGATTTTCCTGATGTAAGGGGTACTTAAGAGGACGTAGCCTATCTAAAGATATAATATAATCAAGTATTTTTAGTGTGTAGTGGATGGTACCATTGGGAAAAAAAAGAAATGTATCTTTAGTGTGTATCAATGAGATACCACACTCTAAAATATCAAAAACTAATGAGATCAATGAGATCAAGTCACTGGAACATGTATCTCATAGTTCTTTTATGAAAAGAAGATGTAAAATGAGGTTGCATTAGACTTTAAGCTAAACTAACAACATGCAACTTTTATTTATTATCCTACCCTACCTAAAAAGAAAGGAAAATATTTATTCAAGTGCAAGAACTTTTCCAATGTAACCATGTGCGAAGAAAGATAAGAAACATACTCATATCCACATAAAAAAAATTACCGCAGTGATTACCTGGATATGAAGAACCAACCAACCTACTTGTTTTGGCATCAGAAGGTGTTGAAGAAGAGAATAGTATTGTGGCTCGATGACCTCTTGAAACCAAATTTCAATGTAATCTTGATGTTCATCAGCAGTAATTTATATGCTCTCCTTCATCATGCTATGCAGATCCTCTTTTTCTGGATGATTGATTTCTGAAGTACATAAAGGATCTACTGAGATGGATGTTGAGAACTCAATCTCAAGTCTTAATGATTTCTCTCCACTGGATGTAGTCCATAAATTTTCAGCTTCCTTCTCATTTTGGCAAGGAAAATCATTGTGTAGCTCATAGGACCTTGATTCTTCTAATATTTCCAGAGAGGTAGACAATTTCTTGACTATTGTCAAGATTTGTTCTTCCCGAAAAGAAGTGATCCCAGTTGTTGCTAGGATTTGAGAGAGTTCTTCCAAACTAATGGTCACCTTCGAATTCATTCTCCTGGTGGTGGTAAGAAAACAAAGGTTGTATTGTTTGGTTTTGTGGGAGGCTCGAGTGGTCTTGCCTCCTATCCCACTATTACTAATGCTTCAAATTTATGTTCTATAGTGCTCCCTGTCTTAGTCTCTTCAGAGACTGCTTTATCTCTTTGGGTTGAGCTAGTTCCTGTTTTTCGGTATCGATCTGTGGAATTTATGAGTGGAATGTTCCTTCCCCCAAAAAGATCGGAAGGAACCTTGGTTGAAAGTTCTGATTTGGATTTAATGTATCTACCTTTTGGGTCCCTAGGTCTGTTCATGAAAGCAAAAAACAAAAATAAAAACTACCATTGGGTTTGGGGGAACCTACTATAATAGATGCATAGGTTCTTACCTCTCATCTTAAAGTTCTCCCACCACCAATCTAATGCTAAGGTTTAGAAATCATCTATTTCTTAACTATTTTCTACCTTAAGACAACTCCCCTCTAACATCCCCAACCACCAACAGAGACTGGGCAATGCCACTACTTAGCTGTGATACCAAACTGTAACGTCCCCGACCATTCAACAGGCCAAGTAACACTACCACACAGAACATTCACATATAAATATATAACATGAATTTTAATCGAAATAAAACACATAACACAAAGTTACTGCTACCATACAGATTCAAATGTAATATACCGTAATTCATATACGTAACGGAATACATGATAACATTCAAGCATCACATGCATGCATAATATAAAATTAAGCACATAAATGATACTTATCTTTCAATTGGAATAACACCACCAATTGTGTGCAGACCTTCCACGAACCTCCCATCCATAGACCACGTTGCTCATCACGCTTAGTAGTGGGTCACCCCCGAGCTGGGACTAAGCTCCACCAAGGGCAAGGGATTCCTAGACTAGGATGAGGTTATAGGAAACTGCACAGTGCAACTGGAAGGATTCTCTCCAGGAGCCTTCTTACACCCACTACTAACAGACTCTCATTCCCCACATGCTTTTTCCACCCGGGAATATACACCTTCACTGTCACATAGTCCATCGGTTACTTCACCTCCCTCTCAGGGTCTCGGCAACAGGCCGGATCAGGAATTCTCAGAGCTTCGTAGCTGGTGTTGGACTCTCTCTGGGAGAAAACCACNCTCTCCAGGAGCCTTCTTACACCCACTACTAACAGACTCTCATTCCCCACATGATTTTTCCACCCGGGAATATACACCTTCACTGTCACATAGTCCATCGGTTACTTCACCTCCCTCTCAGGGTCTCGGCAACAGGCCGGATCAGGAATTCTCAGAGCTTCGTAGCTGGTGTTGGACTCTCTCTGGGAGAAAACCACTTCCCAGCAAACTCTCTTACCTAGAGAGAGTTGCCCACAGTCCTGACAAACTACCTCTTCAACCACAACCACCTCCCTCACCTGGAGAGAGTGTTGCACACAGGCCTGAAAAATTACTTCTTCAACTACGTTCCCACACAAGGAGGACAACATCAAGGCTTAGCAAGGAACATATGGCGGCAGCAAGCCACACTCAGCCAAGGAACTGCATGGCCACAACAGCCAACAGTTATGACACACACGACACAGACAAATATGGGATGCTCGTGCTTCACAAAAGACGCATCTCAGTCCATGATTTATCGCTGGGTTCAGATAGAGGATGGGAGAATGGACAGCGAACAATCTTCCCGTGGGGGTTTCCTTCACTGTGCATGGGTATGCAGAGGCATACGCAAAGGAAAAATAGTTCAGACACCCCTGAACCCCGCGAACTCAAGTGGAGGATGACAGAATGAGAGAGAGAATGCCCAACACGGCTGACTTCTTCAGCTTTAACTGCATGCGCCCAGGTTGACACTTGTCTTCTTGGAGCTGCATGCGCTCCATTTAGCCTACACCCCCTTTCTAGGAACTTAGGATAACAAAACATATCATGTCCACCTTAGCCTTCAGGAATTAATATTAAAATATTATTCCTCTAGAGGTAATCCCCCTAGCTTAGCCCCTAGGCCCAAATACTTAGCCCCTTCCCTTGCCCAACCTTGTAGAAGCTTAGTCCCCCATCACTCTTTCTTCGTGGTCGGTCTGCATGCAACGATGTTTAATCTTTATTAATGTTCTGCATAATTACATATACAAAAACAAGCTCCTGGCCTTTAACACCTAGGATCTTTGGCCTAATCGCCAAATAAGCCTCCTAGCTTATTATAACTTGGCTCACCAGCCTACAAAAAATGTTTAAAATACATAATATAACTGGACTCATCCTTGGGGATATTACAATCCCCTCCCCTTATTTTTGCACTGTCATCGGTGCAACTTTTACACAACATCAGCAAGATTTTCCAAAATCTTCAAAAATATGTGGGTATTATGCCCGCATAGCATCCTTATGCTCCCATGTCGCACCCTCGGGACCGTACCAGGTCCACTGGACCTTTACAATCCCTATGGATCGATTCTGGAGTTGTTTTCTCTTCCGGTCCAATATGCACTTGAAAGATGCCTTCTTGCTCCACCTGAATCACATTCCAATCAATAACATGATTAGCATCAGGTATAAATTTCTTAAGAAATGAAACATGAAACATATTATGTACAGTCAAGGATGCAGGTAATGCAAGCATATATGCAATGTATATATATGTATATACAGGCAATTCTAATAACATTATAACATGTATACAAGATATACAACATACAATAAATAGAGAATTGATACTTATCTTTTGATTGAGAAGACTTCCATATCAACATGGTCTAGGCCAAGGTACCAAACCCCAAAAAAATTCCAACCAACAGTCTCTCTTCCCCACATGCATGTCCCACCCCGGGAGTGTTCACCTTCACTATCACACAGTGCATCGGTTGTTACACCTCCCTTTCCTTGGGATTCAACAACAGGCTGGACCGGAAGTCTTAGAGTACCGTGGCTCGAGGATTTCCAACTTCCCTTAGAGGTCTCCAATCGACATATTCCTCGAGCTACTCTTTGTAGTCAACATTCTAACTTTTATCAACATCATCTCATCTACATCACCCACATGAAGTTATCATGAGAAAACATAAAAGAGTTCATTTAGGAACTCCAATTAGTTCAAAAGGGAATTCAACTTTTTCCCCAAAACATGGAATTCAACTTTTTCCCCAAAACATGAAATTCTATTTCATAATTCATCTTGGTTGTTGCCATATTAGGAATGCAACCTTCCTTGTGGTTTTCCACAAGCACCAAACTGCATACCATTTTCCTGCAAGGCTTCATCTTGCATACTGCCAACAATTGTTAGTATTTCATGTACATCATAATTCAATTGCAATATGTACAAAATCTTATGCAGTGATCTTAGAATTTCCTGCACCTAGCAATTCAATCACAATTACCCAACAATTAATAAACTAGAACGACTCGTCATTCTATGCATATGCATGTTCACAGT
>SNQJ01S0228970.1:9052-19565 GCA_010110895.2 Picea sitchensis
CTTCTTTATGCAGATGATATCGGTCTTATGGTAAGGAGTCTCCATGATCTTGAAAACTAATTGTGACATCCCCAAAAATAAAGTATTTTTTTTAAATTTAAATTTGTTGGAAATTTATTCTGTTTTTAGTAAATTCGAATTTGGAAACTTTTTGCCATTTATGGAAATTCTGAATTTCGAATTTGATATTTGTAATTAATTACTATGACTGTTGGGTAGAGATCTAATTTAACTCAACTAACTATTTGACTATTACACTTGTATAAAAATAGAATAATTATATTAATTGCAGGAGGACAAATGGAACAACCATGTTAAAATCCGTTGACCATGACTCCATGAGTGGGGAACATGTTGGAACTACCTCTGGGTTGATTATCACAAGTGGAAAATAAAATATTTGGCCATTGGCAGCCCCTGAAAATCAAAGATTTAGAAATCTGCGCAAATTCTAAAGGGAGGGAAAAAGACCTAGGCAAAATTGATAAATAGCATATATGAGGAGGCAGGACGCTGCCAAGTATGTTGGGGAAAAATATTTTTGAGCTCTCTTGCTATTATGAACACTACGGATTGAGTGTGAGGCAAGAGGAGTCTACTGAAACGGATTTCCTTGTTGTTATGAGCACTGCTAAGTAAGTGTGAGGTAAGATGATAACTGTTGGAATTGAAGGAAGTTGTTGAGGAGGAGTTTCGAGTTATCCCTCATGGAGTCATGGTCAGGCTAGGGGGTAAATTGGGCAAGTGATTTCGCTACCCTGTTCTACAATTGGGAGGAATGTGGTTGTTCCCTTTGTCTTCTCGCAATCTGGTTCAGATATGTTTCTCTACTCCTTTTATGTTTGAATGATTTTATATATGATGAAATGTATTTGTTAAATCAGAACTGAAATGATTTCCATTTTCTATTCGAATGTTTTGATATCTGATGTCATATATTTATTAAATCTAAACGAACAATAGAATTTGCCTTTTATTTGTTACGATGGTTGAAAGGATTTATGCATGGTTAAATTCTGGAAGAAATGTCCTATAAATTAGATTTACTATTATTTTTCTTTCTTTATTCGTTGTCTGAGTGAAATCGATGCTGACATTGGCATATTGGGAGTGAAGGTTATGCTGTAATTTCATTAATCTAACCGTATGAATAATGTCGGGAACAACATTCTGCGTGTTCTAAACTATGCCACTTTTTCTTTTCCATTAAACAGACTGTGTAGAGACAGATCTGTAGATGAGGTTGGAAGACCGACTATTATACCAGTTTTCCCTTATAGTTCATTAACCTAATCCATATAAAGGTATCTCGAACAAGAGAATACAAAAACATAAAATCATAATATAATTTGCAATGACATATCTATTCTATAAACTACTTTAACAGTAAAGGAACTGAATGCACCCTTGCTTATTATGGAAATTTCCTTTGCCCAAGGATGTACCAATTCGTCTATTCATATTTAGGCTTTCCTGTTTTAATAACGATGTAGAAACAAAAATAAATAAATAAATAAGAAGTGTCGAATCATGAAATGCAAAAGGTCTGTGGGCCCATCATTTCAAGATTTTGGGGTTCAGGATTTTGGGGTTTTAGAACACCTAATGCATAAAAAAAATGAAACAAGAAGTGTCGAATCGCGAAATGCGAAAGGGATGTGGGCCCAGCATTTCGAGATTTCGGGGTTAGTAAAGAAAAGGAACTCCATGCATATGAAAAAAGAAAATCTCGAATGCCGAAATATCAACTTTGTATTTTATCTTCTTTTAAAATATGCTTAGTCTTTGTTTGAATGATTCATGTATCTGGTTTTATGCGTCTATTTGTTCTCAGTTGAAATAATTTCCATGGATGACATCTATTCATTGTAAGAAGTTTATGTTCAAAGACTAAATTCTGGGAATGGTTCCTCCTGAAACAAAATGCTAGACAAAACTATCTACATATGAACTTGAAAGAACAGATCCACCTACAGGAGCATATTTAACTCTGAAATCAAAATTCTAGGTAGGATTGTCTATGTATAGATGAGCTTCAAAGGTACCGATCTATTTATAGGCATATGTGTACTTCTGTAATTGAAGTTCTAGCAGATCCAGCCTTGAATAATTTAAATTGGAGGAAGCCTATACATATAGTACTTCGGGGTTTCGAGGTTCGGGGTTTTGCGATTCAGGATTTCGCGACTCTGGTGGCAACGATACTAGGCCCTTCGAACTCCTGGGTCCCGAAATGCCGAAAAGGGATTAATAGGTTTTGGCTCCTCCTTTAGCCCCCATCCATACGATCATGCCCGATGACCTGGGGCTAACTCCACATAGCACATCGGGATTTTGTGTACCGGGATTTCACGACTTGCGAAAACAAGGGCTCTTGCTTTTGGTTTTTCTGGGTGCTGAAATGACGAAACCTATTCACGCTAAACTGATTCGAGGTTTCGTGTACCAAGATTTCATGACTTGCGAAAATGAGGACTCTTGACCTTTGGTTTCCTGTGTGCTGAAATGTTGACCGGTAGCCACTTGTTCCTCTGATGGACGGTTGCGACCTTTAGCCACGATCAACAGTTTTGATCTTTTCAGGATGATCAACGGTCGCGATCAAATCCTGACTTTCTCCTTTTCGGAATTTGGGAGAGTCTTCACTTCCCTGCATGCACCAGGTTTAAACCTCGCGCACCTTTTCTGGATCCGACGACTCTCACAATTTTGGCACTTCTCCCTGAAGTATCTCCACCGTTCATTCAACTGCTCTCTTGTATGACCTCTCAGAGGTTAAACTCTATGCATCCAGATCCTTTGGATCTAACAATAGTTATACTTTCCCCTGATCTTTATTTCTCTGAACCTCAAAGGTTCCTTCGACCTAAGTTTAGATGTTACCTATATATATATATGAGTATGTTGGAGTAGTTTTAAAGTTAAGGGAAGTGATAGAATTATGGACAGAATTTATCCACATAAGATTTTATGTTCGAAGTAAAACTAGGCCGACATAATTTAATGTCATTATGGACTTCATTTATCCAGGAGGATAAGGTAAAAATCCAGCGATTCTTAATCTGTTTACCATAGGCCTACCGGGACAGAATTGAGTTTGACAACCCCAAATCCTTGAGTGAGGTATTCAGGAAAGCACGAATGTGCTATGACCATTATAAATGCAGGAAGAGTTTCCCAAGACCTGGAAGGATAATAAGAAAGATCGAATGAACCAGCGGAAGAAGGGATACCAGCCAACTCCTTATCGGGTTGCAGAAAAATGTTTCCCAGGGAAGGATTTTCACTACAATCATTTGAATACGCAAGGTCGCGGTAAACCGGTAAACCTGGGAATGAATAAGTTTGGGGACAACTCTCGCAAACCATTAGAGTGTTGGGAGTATGGAGAACCTCATATAAGGAGGAACTGTCCACATTTAATTACAACCAACAGAACTGTTTTTCACAATTTGCAGGAAGCCTTGACAGTGGGAGACGTGGGCAAAAGTCTACATCGGATAAATGCAGTCATAGATGGTCGACAAGATGACCACTAGTTCTCAGTGGTAGAAATGGAGGGTAAAATCAATGACACTCGAATTTCTGTTTTAATTGACCCTAGAGCTATGTTAAGTTATATTACTCCCGATGTAGTAGAGTCGAATAAACTTAAGAAACTGAAGCACGGAAAATCATGGCTTGTACAACTAGCAACAAGCACTAAAAGGAAAATAGTTGACTTTATTTCTGATCTTGATTTCAGCTTAGATGGTCAAAAGATAAGGACCAATCTGAACATCCTACCACTAGGATCTTATGATATGATTATCGGGATGGATTGGTTGGAACAACACAAAGAAATACTAGACTGTTATACAAAGATACTTAGCTATAAAGATAATTTTGGCACTATTAGAACAGCCCAAGGCATACCAAAACCTGTATCAGTCAGACAAGTTTCAGCGATGCAACTCAAGAAATGTATTAGAAAGGGATGTCAAGTTTACACCATCCAAGTAATGAATCTATTAGAAAAATAAGATAAGACCAAGTTAGAAGACTTTGTTGTCCTACATGAATTCAGAGACATGTTTGTGGATGAGATACCAGAATTACCTCCTAGAAGGGAAATAGATTTTTCCATAGACTTACTACCCAGATCAACCCCTATCTCAAAAGCACCCTACCGAATGAGTGTACCAGAACTGACAGAGTTAAAAATACAATTCCAGGAATTGTTGGACAAAGAGTATATCAGACCAAGTGTCTTGCCATGGGGAGCACCAGTCCTCTTTGTGAAAAAGAAATACAGTACTCTAAGACTGTGTATCGATTATAGACAACTGAACAAAATGACCATTAAGAACAAATACCCCTTACCAAGGATAAATGATCTGTTCGATCAAGTTGGTGGGGCCAAGATCTTTTCAAAATTGGATTTACGATCCGGTTATCATCAAGTTAGGATAAAGGACAAGGACATAAACAAAACATATTTTCGAACAAGATATGGACACTACGAGTTTGTAGTCATACCTTTCGGACTCACTAACCCACTAGCCACATTTATGTGCTTGATGAACAACATTTTCAGTCAGTACTTAGACAAGTTCGTAGTAGTATTTATCGAAGATATTCTAGTCTATTCAAAAACAGAAAAAGAACATGATGAACACTTAAGGATAGTTCTACAAATGTTGAGGAAACACAAACTGTACACCAAATTTGACAAGTGTGACTTTTAGCAAAAAGAGATACAATATTTAGGACATGTCATTTCCTCGGAAGGTATTGTCGTAGACCTGGAAAAGATAAAATCCATTATGGAATGGCTAGTACCTAAGGATGTGGCAGATATCTGGTCATTCATGGGAATCACTGGATATTATTGCAGATTTATAGAAGGGTTTTCCAAGATAGCCTACCTTATCACGTCATTATAGAAGAAAGGGACCAATTTTAACTAGTCGCAAAAGTGTCAAGACAGTTTTAACAAGATGAAATAATTATTGACATCGACGCCCATTTTGAAGGTAGAAGACCTAGATAAAGACTTCACAGTATGCGTTGATGCAAGTAAAGAGGGACTAGGTGGTGTTCTAACTCAGGAAGGGCACGTGATTTGTTATAAGTCCCGAAAATTAAAGGAACACGAGTGAAATTATGTCACTCGTGACTTAGAATTGGCAGCAGTAATACATGCCTTAAAATTGTGGCGACACTACATAATGGGAAGGAAATTTCTACTATTGAAAGATATTAGTAGTGTGAAATATCTATTTAACCAACCAGGCCTTAATGAAAGACAAGAAAGGTGGCTAGCCTTCCTGAGAGAATTCGACTTTGAGGTTAGGCATATCAATGGCAAAGAAAATAAAGTAGAAGACGCTTTAAGCAAAAAATTCCATGGGTTATTTGAGGTAAATATTAGCAGGGAAAAAAGTGATCTGGAACAAAAGGTAAGGACGGCTGGTATTAGCGACGGAAATTACACTAAGATGATGGAAGAATTACAAAATAGTACTGCAAACTTAGATAAACCAGATCTAAGTATCGACAAGAAGGGATTATTAAGATTCAACAGAGTTAAAATTAACATTTTTGGATGAAGTTCATAAGAACACGTATTCTGGTCATCTAGGTTACCAAAAAACAATAACAACACTTAGAAAATTGTTTTACTGGCCTAATATGAAGGGAGAAACAATAGAATACTTGGCTAGGTGCCAGGATTATCAGCAGGTTAAGGCTAAACACCAACATCTAGATGGCCTATTACAACCATTACCAGTACCAGAATGGAAATGGAAGACCATATTGCTAGACTTTATAACTGGTTTGCCTAAAAATCAGAAACAAAATGATTCTATCATGGTTGTAATCGATAAACTCAGTAAGTCTACACACTTTATTCCTGTAAAGTCTACATTTAAAGCTATAAACATTGCTGAAATATTCATGAAAGAAATTTTTAGGCTACATGGTATTCCTAAAATGGTGATTTCAGATAAAGACGTAAAATTCACATCCTCTTTTTGGAAGGAAATGTTTGCAGGGCTAAATACTAATTTGAATTTCAGTACGAGTTATCATCCACAAACGGATGGACAGACCGAAAGGACAAACCAAATCATAGAGGATATGCTCTGCATGTATATAAGAACAAAGCCGAACAAGTGGGAAGACTACCTACACTTGGTAGAATTTGCATATAACAATGGGTACCAAAGTAAGGCTAAGTTGAGCCCTTTCGAAATACTGTATGGTAGAAAGTGTACAACTCCAATTGGTTGGGATAACCCGACTAATAGACTCATGGTTGGACTAGAGATGCTCCAAGAAATGGATAACATGGTAAGAAAGGCACACCAAAACTTGAAAGAAGCACAGGACAGACATAAGAGCTATGTAGATCAGAAAAGAAGACACTTGGAATTTCAAGTGGGAGACCATGTGTACTTGAAGGTCAAAGCCCAAAAAAGATCGTTGAAGTTCGGGAACTGTGCCAAGCTGGCACCCAAGTTTTGTGGGCCCTTCGAGATACTAGCTCAAATTGGACCTGTAGCATATCAACTTGCACTTCCAACTAATCTAAGAATTCATAATGTATTTCATGCTTCATTGTTGAAAAAGTATATTCATAACCCTACTCATAAGATTGATTGGAAGTTGGTGCAGGTGGAACCCGAAGGCGAGTTCTAGGTGGAACCCCTGGGCATTCTGGACCAGAGAGAAATAACAATTCAGAATAGAGCCATCGCTCAGGTAAAGGTGCAATGGAAGCACTTTAGTCCTGAGGAGGCCACTTGGGAGTTGGAGGGATATTTGCGGAAATCTCATCCAATCCTATTCCAGGAAAGGAACGAACACTGAGGACAGTGTTTTAAAGCAAGGGGAAAGGATGTGACATCCCCAAAAATAAATTGTTTTTTTGAAATTTAAATTTGCTGGAAATTTATTCCGTTTTTAGTAAATTCGAATTTGGAAATTTTTTGTCATTTATGGCAATTCTGAATTTCGAATTTGATATTTGTAATTAATTATTATGACTGATGGGCATAGATCTAATTTAACTCAACTAACTATTTGACTATGACACGTGTATAAAAACAAAATAATTATATTAATTGCAGGAGCACAAATGGAACAACCATTTTAAAATCAGCTGACCATGACTCCATGAGTGGGGAACATGTTGGAACTACCTCTAGGCTGATTATTAAAAGTGGCATATCAAATATTTGGCCATTGACAGCCCCTGAAAATCAGGGATTTAGAAAGGTATGAAAATTCTGAAGGGAGGGAAAAAGACCTGGGCAAAATTGATAAATAACATATGTGAGGAGGTAGGACGCTGCCAAGTATGCTGGGGAAAAATGTTTTTGAGCTCTCTTGTTGTTATGAACACTACGGATTGAGTGTGAGGCAAGAGGAGTCCGCTGAAATGGATTTCCTTGTTGTTATGAGCACTACTGAGTAAGTGTGAGGTAAGATGATAACTGTTGGAATTGAAGAACATTGATGAGGAGGAGTTCCGAGTTAGCCCTCATGGACTCATGGTCAGGCTAGGGGGTGAACTAGGCAAGTGATTTGGCTGTCATGCTCTACGGTTGGGAGGAACATGGTTGGTCCCTTTGTCTTCTCACGATCTGGTTCAGATATGTTGATCTACTCCTTTTCTGTTTAAATGATTTTATATCTGATGCAATGTATTTGTTAAATTGGAACTAAAATGATTTCCATTTTCTGTTCAAATGTTTTGATATCTGATGTCATGTATTTATTAAATCTGAACGAATGATAGAATTGGCCTTTTATTTGTTACGATGGTTGAAAGGATTTATGCATGGTTAAATTCTGGAAGAAATCTCCTCTAAATTAGATTTACTGTTATTTTTCTTTCTTTATTCGTTGTCTGAGTGAAATCAATGCTGAGATTGGCATATTGGGAGTGAAGGTTATGCTATAATTTCATTAATCTAACTGTATGAATAATGTCGGGAACAACATTCTGAGTGTTGTAAACTACGCCACTTTTTCCTTTCCATTAAACAGACTATGTAGAGACAGATTTGTAGTTGAGCTAGGAAGACCGACTATTATACCCGTTTTCCCTTATAGTTCATTAACCTAATCCCTATAAAGGTATCTTGAACAAGAGAATACAAAAATACAAAATCATACTATAATTTGCAATGACATATCTATTCTATGAACTACTTTAACAGTAAAGGAACCAGATGCACCCTTTCTTATTCCGGAAATTTCCTTTGCCCAAGGTTGTACCAATTCTGCTATTCATATTTAGGCTTTCCTATTTTAATAATGATGCACAAAAAAAATAAAAATAAGAAGTGTCAAATCGTGAAATGCAAAAGGACTGTGGGCCCAACATTTTGAGATTTCAGGGTTCGGGATTTCGGGGTTTTCGAACACCTGATGCATAAACAAAAATGAAACAAGAAGTGCTGAATCATGAAATGTGAAAGGGCTATGGGCCCAACATTTCGGGATTTTGGGGTTTGGGGTTAGTAAAGAAAAGGAACTCCACGCATATGAAATAAGCAAATCCTGAATGCCGAAATATCAACTTTGTATTTTATCTTCTTTTAAAATATGCTCATTCTTTGTTTGAATGATTCGTGTATATGATTTTATGCGTCTAATTGTGCTCAATTGAAATAATTTCCATGGATGACATCTATTCGTTGTAAGAAGTTTATTTTCAAAGACTAAATTCTGGGAATGGTTCCTCCTAAAACAAAATGCTAGACAAAACTATCTACATATGAACTTGAAAGAACAGATCCACCTACAGGAGCATATTTAACTCTGAAATCAAAATTCTAGGTAGGATTGTCTATGTATAAATGAGCTTGAAAGGTACCAATCTATTTATAGGCATATGTGTACTTCTGTAATTGAAGTTATAACAGATCTAGCTTTGAATAATTTAAATTAGAGAAAGCCTATACATATAGTACTTTGAGGTTTCGAGGTTTCGTGATTCGGGATTTCGTAACTCTGGTGGCAACGATACTAGGCCCTTTGAGCTCTTGGGTCCTGAAATGCCAAAAAGGGCTTAATAGGTTTTGGCTCCTCCTTTAGCCCCCGTCCATACAATCACGCCCGATGACCTGGGGCTAACTCCACAGAGCACATCGGGGTTTTGTGTACCGGGATTTTACGACTTGCGAAAACAAGGGCTCTTGCCTTTGTGTTTTCCCGGTGCCAAAATGACGAAACCTATTCACGCTAAACTAATTCGGGGTTTCGTGTACCAGGATTTTGCGACTTGTAAAAAAAAGGAGTCTTGACCTTTGGTTTCCCGGGTGCCGAAACGCCGACCGACAACAATGTGTTCCTCCGATGAATGGCTGTGACCTTTATCCATGATCAATAGTTTTGATATTTTCGGGATGATCAACAGTCGCGATCAAATACCGGATTTCTCCTTTTCGGAATTAGGGAGAGTCTTCACTTCCTCGCACTCACCAGGTTTAAACCTCTCACACCTTTTCTAGATATGATGACTCTCACAATTTCGGCACTTCTCCTCGAAGTATCTCCACCATTCATTCAACTGCTCTCCTGTGCGACCTCTCAAAGGTTAAACTCTGTGCATCCAGATCCTTTGGATCTAACGGAAGTTGTTCTTTCCCCTGAGCTTTATTTCTCTGAACCTCAAAGTTTCCTTCGACCTAAGTTTAGATGTTTCCTATATACATATGAGTATGTTGGATTAGTTTGAGAGTTAAGGGAAGTGATATAATTATGGATAGAATTTATCCACATAAGATTTTTTGTTCAAAGTAAAACTAGGCTGGCGTAATAATGTCATTATGGACATAAATGAGTCTTACCTTAGCTTAAATTCTAAGCCTAAATGAAATAGAATTATGTCATAGAATTTTATTTTTTTATGGTGAATTTGAGGTTCATTGCACCAACTAAGAATCCTCAAGGATTTTTGATCCAATATGGGTATGACTATTAATATTGATAAGACTAAGGTCATGATTATTAAATCCAATAAGATCCCTTATGATATCTTTGTCTATGACAACAACAACTTGGAGGAAGTGACTTCATACAAATATCTTGGAATTGATATTCACCACAAGCTCAATTGGAATTATAACATTGAGAAAAGGATTATTGGGGGATGGAAAGGTTATTCTAGGCTTGAAAACAATTGTAAATCAGCTAATCTTTGGAGTTGGGATAATAAGAAACTCCTCTTTGAGACTCTTGTTACACCTGTTATTCTTTATGGATGTGAGGTATGGGGCTGTATTAGCTCTATTGAATCCTAGAGAAAGATAGAACAAATACAAAAGAATTTTATAACCTATAATCTCAAAATTAAAGGAAATATTCCCTATCCCATCCTCCTCATAGAAACAATCATCTCCCCCATTGAGAGCATGGCTATGAATAGATACCTAATGTATAAGAACAAGTTAAACAACATGGAAGACAAGAGGCTACCTAAAATTACTTCAAAATCAAGTCATAACCACCATCGACT
>SNQJ01S0228972.1:1360-14123 GCA_010110895.2 Picea sitchensis
AGAACATAATTCAACTCATAAGCATATAACAGAAAGAGAAAAGAAGATCTGACAATAACAGTGAAAGAAGCTTGCAGGTTGAACATATTATAGAAAGAATCTCTATCACAATAGCAGTATAGTTTAGAACTCAAAATCGAACCCTTTGTTCATAAAATTTTCTTGTCTTTATATCCTTTACAAATGGTTTCAATATCCTCAAAATATGGATCTGATAACCTCTTCTCCTATCTCAAATTCGAATTTGTGAGGTGGCTGGAAAAGACAAAAATTTCTGGAAATATGCTTCTCAAAGATTTACCCATATCTCTCAAACCAAAACCGCTGTGTAAAAACAGAAAGGGGATTTTGTATATTGGTTTGTTGTGATAAAAAACCTCTCTCAGTTATTTTATATTCGTTTTCAGTTGCCTGGGATCTGCATTTCAAAAACATGTGTCAAACAGAGAAATTCTGAGATCCGAAAATTAGGGCTCAGAGATGAATTTGAATCTCCCAATATATGACACCTATAGGAAAAATGAGAGAGGTTATTGTTCTTTGATGTTTTATCAACAAAAAACTCCTCCCTTTTCTTAAAAATATTCTTCAGTCGCTCAGAATCATGATTTGCAAATGATGACTCAACGCAGTAAAAACGCAGAATTTCTGCACTTTCGGTGGTTTAGAAGCCCTTTTGGAAAGACGCTTAGCTACCGAAACCTGAGTTTTGACTTTTTTGAAGGGAAAACCAAATCAAATGTTTTTCAAACTTTATTACAAACCTAAGGCTCTAGAAAATGAACCTTAAAAAATTTAGAAATGTATATTTCAATGACTTCCTATCACCTAAAATAAACAAATTTGACTGTGTTATTTGAGGAGATAACAAGTACACTATGGAAATGAGGTGGAATTCTCTTATTATTGAATGTGTTTTTTTCTTGTAAAGGGAAGAATGTAGAGTCATATAATTGTTGGGTTATAAAATGGTTTTCTTTTTATTGGTGATTTATAAGGTAGGAATTGTGTGATTTAAACATATGGGAAGATATGTAAAAGAATCGGTATATGCTATGATATGGGAATAAAATGATGGTTAGTATATGGATAGGTATGGTAGAAGAAATGAGTGATATAGCTTATGTACAGGGTGAAATACTATGGATGATGTAGTGAAAGAAAAGACTATAAAGGATTTAAAAGTAATTTTTAATTTTATTCTATTTTCTAAATAACAAATAAAAAATATCAAAACTTTGTGTAACAGATGCTTATGCTTATGAATTTGTAGTTGGAATGTTCCTCTAATGGTTGAAAATTGTTTGTATGTTGTTTGGTTGTTTTTAATACTTGCTTCTTGAATGTCTACTTCTTGGATATATGCATGTTAAATGCCTACTATTTGGATGTTTTTTGTAATGTATTAATTCAACTATTCTATTAATCAATATTTATGTTGGTTTGAGTAAAAAAATTGTAAAAATAACTTGATCGTGTCTCAAAATAAAAACAAAGATCTCAAGCAGGGGTTTCATGCACATAACACACCAATATCTCTAAATCAATCGATTGTTCAAGGATCTGACACAGAGTATCTTCCTCAATGCGAAGACATATGACCACACTTCAATGGCTAAAGAGGAGGGGGTGAAAACCCCCTCATACAACAATGTGGTAGCCAATGAATAATCAATCATAGAAATCAAGTGACCTCCCTTCGAACCGACACCTCACCTATGGGATCATTTTTTTTCAGGAGGAGAAATGAAGAGAAAAAGCAATGGAATTAAAAGTCGAAACCTCCCATCCAAAAGTGACTCGTATGTGGGAATCATACAAATTCATCCCACAAGCCTCAACAACCCCAAGGTATGTGATAAAATCTGCTAGAATAGGGGAAAACACTTAGTTTATGAAGGACCATGCCCTAATAGGAAACTTTTTAGGCTTATGTCCCTCAGAGCATGACTTGCTCCTCTAGATAAAAACCTGGTGAAACCCCAAGGTTCATTATGACCTTAAGTTAGGTTCCAAAGGTTTTTTCATGGTTATATTTTTTTGATATCTAATACACAGACTAAATCTTAAAAAATGGTCAATATTTCTTCAACTTGCAGGACTATACCTAAGATTTTGGACCGATCGCTTCAACCCAAAAAAATAAGACTTCTCCTATGCACCAGTATGGATCCAACTCTATTCACTTCCATGGGAATTCTAGCTGGAGGAATTCCTCACATGTATTGCAAAACCCCTTGGTGCTGATGTTAAATATTTGAAGAAAACATGACAAATACGGTATACCTCTTATGCATACATATAAGTTTATATTAACATTTCCAAAGAACTACCAAGTTCCCTAGCCCTTGAATACCAGGATGAGGAATGGGTCCAAACAATAGACTATGATAAGATTCCTTTTTGATGTCGAAAGTGCCACGATCATGGCCATCTATTCAGGAAATTCACTCTGAATGCTCCTCAACACCAAGCTAAGGAAGCGCAAGGAAAAAACGAATATGGATTCACATAGGTGCAGGGAAGGAAAAATACTAATCATAGAAAACCATCCTTAGGACAAAGCAAGAAGTCATCCACGAGAAACTCATTTGAAATACTATATCAACTTCTAGACTCCCAAGAGGTGGAGAATAATCATCAAGATACAAGTAGAGATAACAAAAAAGGAAAACCAAAGGAGATTTTGGAGCTATTTCTAGAACAAATTATTCCACATACCAACTCAATACATCCTGAGGAGAATCAACTCATAGAGGATGACAAGGACATGGACATGTTAGTTGATGGAAAATATCTAGTAGACATAGATCTAGAACGACTTGAGGAATCCTATTATAAACATGAGTTGCAATCCCTTCCCTTGGAACAAATGTGCAAGGTACACAAAGTATACCTCAAATCAACTGCGGGGGGAACACCCATATCTTTTGGGGGGGGTGGGGATCCACTCATATCCTAAAAAAGATAGCCAAAAAACACGAAAAGAAGGGAAAAGACGAGACTGAAAATCAACATAGAAACTCATCAGCGAAATAGGAAATTATATGATCAACTCGGTGCAGGTACAGAGGCTTTCCAATGGTTTCTTCAACTCCCCCCTCCACCTTCCTCATGAATATTATTTCTTGGAATGTTAGAGGCCTAAAAAAAAGAACTAAGCAAAGATTTCCTCGAAATCATATCATGGCAGAGGAACTAGACATTATATTTCTTCAAGAAATGAAGTGTGCAAACATCTTCATAGAAAAAAAATTCTCGGTTTTTTGGTGGCAAAGTAGATATGTCTATAATGATTCCAATGGAGAAGCATGAGGAATTTTAATTTTATGGAATCCAACAACTGTGGTGTTGGATTGTTTTTACTTCACTCTCTGGACTCTCTCTACTCACTATCGAACAATTGGATCTAGTAAAGAAAGAGTCATTACAAATTCTAATGACCCTCAAATTCCCTAGGAAAAGGATACATTCTCGAAAATCCTATCCATCTTGGGTATATTGGTGGGAAAAATACGATGGATTCTAGACGGTGACTTTAACATCATCCTCTCCTTGGAGGAAAAGAAAGGAGGTAATAGGATACTGGAAAAATATGGTGATGGTTTCCAACAACTAATAGAGGACTTACATCTGATAGATATTGAAGATAGAAATGACACTTTCACTTGGAAAAATCATCACTCTATAGCACACCAGGTGGCTTGTATTCTTAATAATTTCCTCATTTCAAAACCCCTCATGGTGGAAGGGCCCCTAATAGAATCCAACATCCTCACATGATTAAGATCGAATCATTGACCAATTCATCTTTGGATTGATATCACTAGTATCCCGAAAATAAATCCATTCGATTTTGAAAAACATTGGCTAACACATCAAGATTTCCAAGAGCATGCCAACACATGGTGGGCAAATGTTGCAATTTCACATGGGTACCTAATGTATAGATTCCAACAAAATATAAAAAATTTCAAACAACATCTTCGGCATTAAAATAAAAATGTCTTTGGTAACATATTTTAGGCACAATAGTCTCTAGAAAAATTCCTTGATGACATCCAAAGTCATCTTATATCCCAAGGCCATTTTGATTCTCTTTGGTCCATTATGATTCTCTTCAGCCTGAGGATGAGATTTTGAAACAACAACTATTAAGAACCAAATATAAAAATATCATAAAAACCTCAGAATAAGTATTCAACGCCTTGACAAAAAGAAAATTGCATATAATAATCCTATTTGAGGGGGAAACCTCCTTATACACCACATAAATTTACAAATACAAGATGATTCCAAATGAAAAGGTCTCCTTGGTATATATTGGAGACTAGGAGGTACAATTACAACTAATGGACCCAAGCCGACATAAATAAAATAAAAATACTAATGTAATATGCCCCATTTAAGGGGTACTTTTCCACTATTTAGGGCTTAACATGCCCTCCCCTTTAGAAAAGTGTTTTTTGCAATGCTTGAGTAAGTCTGGATGCTTCTGTATAAAATACTCATCATCCCAAGTGAAATCTTTAGCATGTAGTTTCTTTCATTTAATGAGATTCTCTGAAATGGATCTATTCCTCAACTAACGAATTCTTGTGTCAGTGATAGCTTCAGGATCCAATATGATGCTTCCTTGTCAAGTTCTGGAATATAATTTGAATTGGGATCGTCTCACCTATAACCTTCTTCAAGCATGAAACATGGAAAACTAGTTGTACTCGCAAAGATGCTGGCAACTCCAATTTGTATTCCATAGTACCAATCTTTTGAAACACCTTATAAGGGCCATAGTACTTTGGTGATAATTTATTATCCTTATTAGCTTGCTTGAGGGACTTCTATTTGTATGGTTGTAGTCTTAAAAATACTCAATCCCCTATTTCAAAACGGTTTTCACTACAATGTTTATATGCTTGTTGTTTCATGTGATTTTGTGCCATGGTCAGGTTTTCCTTTAAGAGTTGGAGAACTTGTTGTTGATGCTCGATGTGATCTTCCACTGCTTGAACCTTAAATTTTTATTTTAGAGAAGAAGTGATGGATGGTGGGTGATATCAATAGAGTGACATAAATGGTGTCATTTTTGTTGCAGTATGAAAGGAAGTTTTATACCACCATTCTACCAAGGGTAACCACTTGAACCATTGTGTTTGTTTATCAGAGACAAAGCAACGAAGGTAGCATTCAATAATTGTTTTCACTATATCAGTTTGTCCATCAAATTGAGGATGATAAGATGAACTATGAGTCAATTGAGTAGCCAAACAAGAAAATAATTATGTCCAAAAATGTCTAGTGAATATGGGATCTCTGTCACTTACAATAATCTTTGGGCTTCCATGTAGATTTTGAATTTTCTCCATGAATGTGGTAGCAAGTGTATTGGCTTTGAAAGGATGAGAGTGTGCACAAAAGTGTGTGTACTTGATCAGTCTATTAGAAATCACCATGATGACACTGTTTCGACCTTTATACTTCGGTAATCATGTGATGAAATCCATGGAAACCTCCTCTCAACACTTGGGATGGCTAATGGTTGTAAAAGACTCGGGGTATTAATTGTTTCCACCTTTTTTTTTGGGAAAACCAAGCATTCTTCCACAAACCTTTGAACATCATTTTTAAGGCCATCCCCAAAAAATTCCTTCTTGACCCTATGGTAGGTTTTCAAAAATCTCGAGTTCTCTCCTATCGGAGAGGTGTGCAATTCCAAGAGTACCTTTTGTTTGAGTTGGGAGTTATTACATAAATATAAGTGTTACGAGGGAAAAACTGTCTATGGCCAGGGTAAGCCACAACAGACAGGTATGACTGTAGAAATCAACTCAATTCCAATGTATGTTATATAAACTAATGTGAAAGATAATAAAGAGGCCTACCTTGATCCAACATTTGATGATGTTCCACCGTTGAGCACTTCAACCCAAAGATTTATACATGCAACAAGTTCTCAACAAACAAGAAGAGCAAGTATATAGTGATAATATAAAGGGGTTAGCACATTAGATAGTATAATCCATTAATAAACATAACAAACATTCCCATGGATAATAATCAATATTTGCACGATACCAATTGGAGAGGAAAGGAGTATTTCTATTAATAAATGATCATCAGAAGTGAAAACATTACAGACTTCTGTGTCGGCACATTTCGAAACCAAGAAACCAAGTTCCTTCCAACTGGGCCTCCACCACTTCAATCCTCCACCAAAGGAAAGCTCATAGAAGGGAGACAATATGGTTCTCTCAACAATAGGGAAATAGCTTGGGGGATGAACAGTGATTTTAGACTTGAGGAACAAAGGGATGCAGACTCAATATGAAGTAATTTCTCCAGAGTAACTTTTCTCTTAAAGTTGAATGCGTTTTCCTCTTTTCCATAGCTCGGAATTCTTCTCTTATAGCCTTCAAAATGCAATTGAAGGGCCGAGCCAGAAAGTTTCCAGTATATGGAAGGATAAGGATTAGAGATCTCCTTTCATGACATGGAAACCCAACTTCATTTTTGTATTTTCTGGCACAAATCTCGATGTACGTGGGTTGTACTGGAGCAGCCTGTGTATACACATGTTGTATAGTAAATAGGGCGTGCATATCTGGAAAAATATTTATTTTTAGCTTTGGATTCATCAAAAAGGGATGACAAGTCTACATAGGGAAATGGAAAAAGACCCTCTGTGCAATATTGCAAAGGTGAAGCAAATCTTTCTATAACATATGCCCCCTAATGTGTGATATTAGAGGATTATCTGCGATGGTTGAAATACATTATAAATAATCAAGAAGTGGAGTGGTAGATAACCAGTTGGATGAAATCAATTTCTCATTACATTTTGTAATGACTTTGCATACACGACTTCCAAGAATACATTGCATATCCATGTGAAAAATATACCAAACAAGTGTTCGTGGCCATAAAATAGGCAAAATATAAATGCGGTTACATGTGAAAATCTATCATAGTCATGAACAAGGCCTAGTTAAACCAGTCTAAAAAACAATCTAAAGATATATGTATACCATGGAGTACAATCTGATCTCCCATGATCACTGAAGTCATATAGGTACTGGTCAAATGAAAAGGAAGCAACAACTCAGGAACGCTGCGGCCACATAGTGATGTCTTCAAATCTTCTACATTATTTGCCAAGGGTGCAAGTCTACATCATGTAAATAAAGGAGTTGAGGTCGAACACAATGAGACATCGTTTGATTACCGGTCATTGAGGTATATTGTTAACAAACACGAGACAAAATACCAATAATGAAAGTAGATATCAAGGCACCAAGCACATTCCTACAAGTGTGAATAAAGGAGTCAGTGTCGAACACTTGAGGAATCCATTGATCAGGAGACGATGATGTATTCCCATCTGTCAATGGAAAGAGAGCCTGCCACTAATGAATTCAAGTCTCAAGGTACTCATAAAAGTCTAGGTCCAATATCCAAAATAAATGAGTTGAAGTCGATGGAAAGAGACTCGCTGAAAGGAGATCATTAAGGCATCTCTCATCAGTAAGCACGAGGAACAAAATAGGAGCTTCATAATTTGGTGGAGATAGGACGAATAACATGTTCATGAACCAACGACCCTATGCATCTTTTGTGTGTGCCAAATGCAAGCAGTACACAAAAAGACCCTCTGTATAGCAACCAATGATGAAAACTGCTGACAGAGGTGAGGAAACCAGCAATAAGGCTAATGGCATCCAAGACACTGCATGAATCCCAAAGTGTGAATAGATGTCTTACTTTATAACATAAGGGAAACCACCCAGTCAACGACCAATGATGAAATGTTGAGGTTCAAGGTGACCTACCAATGGTGAAAGTAGGGCCAGGGTGCATTATAAGACCATAGTATCATGTGATTCTGAGACAAACTGAGGGTATGGCTGACATGCAAAGTCAAGAGTTCTGAGGAATGCCCGACATAGGTTGATAGACTTCCTTTGAACAAGAGCATGAGACATAGGGTAGACTTCGGTAGCATAGACCCAATGATATAACTATCAGATGCAGGATGCATCGATAATGTTCTCTATGGGGACTGGAAGAGTAACCAGTCGGTAGAGAAAACTCTGTAACGAGATCATCTTCCTAAGGCTGTGATAAACCCACAATTATGATGACACAGAGACTCAATAACTTTGTGCTCTATTTAAAGGCAACACGACTGCTGCCAAATATAATATAGTACTCCCTTCCTCCCCGTCTTTTTTTGTTTTTTCATAACAAATGAATGCTATGATACAGAGGAGGAAACGAGTGTCACAAGTAAGAAAAACTAGTTCCAGTAGTGGAACGTACCTATGCTCAATGCAAGTAAATGCATGCGGGAGATGGACACTCGGGGTAATGTTCCCTCCAGGGTATAGGGTGTCAAATTGCGAAGGATATAAACAAGGCTATGCTTGGTTGAGGATGCAAAAAATGTTTAGGCAACGGTTTATAATGCAAAGTGAGAACCGGCTAAAGGCTCAATACTGCAAGCGAGGGCATGAGATGCAATCACAACTTAACGCCAAAAAATGTCCCTTTTTATGTCTTTTACTCTACTTGGTGTGAAAAAGGGGTAAAATTGTTCCAAATAGACACCTTTTCAAATCCAATTTATGACTGTGAAAAAGACAAGTTCACTCAGTGATATTTTCTATTTTTGGTAATGAGTCAGAAAAGAGCTTAACTAAGACTCGTGACCTTTCAAATCCAATTTAACAAGTGTGAAAGGGACAAATCACTCAACAATATTTTCAGTATTTTAGACGAGTCAGAAAAGAGCTTAACTAAGACTCATTTTTGGGAGTTCGTAGGGAATAAGGCCACATGTGTATGAATGAGAAATGAGGTTCATAATAAATTCATTTATCAAGTTATAATGGACTCTCGATCCTAAGGAAAAACTCGGCATGGGCACCAAATGACAAAGAGGATCTAACTAGGGTACCCATGTTTGGTAAGTCTCTACCATTTATTAGCGACACTACTTATAGCAGACAGAAGGTTTTGTGTCACAACAAATGGGTTCGTACCTAAGGCGTAAAAAGAGGTAGTTGAAGGATAATGAAAAAAATGCACGATGGAGTGGATACCTATCCTGTATGTTAGATTATGAAAATACCTTCTCGAGGTGACGAATGGCTAATCATAACGTTGAAATCCGCAAGAAATCTGGGTCAAAACTACAAAATCCAACTCAAAACCACTTTGTATTAGTCCATTAGGTGAAAAAATGGCATGAAACTATATAAAGTGGGTAAAAATAGCTTATAAATAGTAATAAAATAAAAAATTACTATACCATTTTGATTTTTACCCAAATAGTGCAATTTGGACTAAAATACCTCCAAAATTCAAACGGCGATTGCGGGAGCATCAGGAAATGAAATCACGAACCGTTTGGATCAGGTAACTCTACTTCTCATCCTCTTCAAATTCAGTGGATTAAATTTTTGAATTAGGTTCCAATTTTTTAGTTTTTGAGGGTGTAAATTAGGAATTTCGGTGTACGCGAGCTGCCCTTATTTAGGTCACATATACGATGAAGTATACGCCTATGTGTGAACTACAGGGTTCATATATGTGGCCCTATACATGGATGTATGCAAAGGAAGCCACGTACATGTACGTAAATGACCAAAAAGAAGGGTTCTAACTCAAAATTTGGTTTGTCTTTTGCAGGATGGTCCTTGAATGGAGAGAGAGAGAACATGAGGAGGTTGATGCAACTGTGGATCGAGATCCGGTGGCTCAAGCGACTCTAAAAATATATGGCTTGTACAAATTTTGGGCTCTCAAAGGAATGAGGGCCCAAGTGAGGTTGTTTGAGATGTTGGTGGGTTATTGGGATCCTGATAGCGAAATCTTTATCCTTGATGGACAACCATTGAGGATCGAAGTAGAAGGCATCTACTTCTTGACTATTCTATCACACTGAGGAGAGGTTGTAAACCTTAAGTTATGCGGAGCAGGGAGTGGGATGAAGATTGAGGAGTATATCGATGCCCACTCTGTAGCTGGGACTCCCAAGGTGGGAAGTCAAATCCTTATTTTGGCAATAAATAACCTCATCTTGAAGATCATCGTGCTTGTATTGACCAGGATTGCAGGTTCGACTTTGTTGCACCAGGCATCGAGACCGCTTATGTTTTACGCAGTAGAGTGTGTGATAACCACTGTCTATGATTGGTGTACCTCACTGCTGACCAATATGAAAGGTCAGTTGACAAAGTGCAAACAGGGGAGTAAGAGAAACTTCAGGTTTGCCTCTATTCTTTGCAGATTATTTTTCAAGCGGGTTCCAGGTCTAGGACCTAGAGTGCAGATCCTTCCTAGAGGACTACGTGATCCAGACATGGCATGGTGGACTAAGGTCATGAGACGACAGGGGGGAGGTAGGGTGTCAACACCCTACAATGATGATTTTTTCTTCTGGTGGCGGAGAAAATTCATTTCTCTGGATGACTATCCTTATGTGGGGATTGATTTTAGAGGAGATCTAGATATTCCAATTCCACCACGGACCGCCTACGGTGACATAGGTAAAATGTTTTTAAATATTTCATTTTTTTTTGTATTTTTGTATTTAAGGAACAAAAATATTTTTGGATGGTGGTTAAATAATAACTAGACACTTGTGTAACGCAGATGTGGGTCTATGACGACTAGAGGGATTCCTTTGACATAGATGGAGGAACCAGTAATATGGGGCGGTGGGAGGAGAAGCGAAGAGAGTCCTACAAAACATGCAGGGCAACCTGTCTCATTTGACATAGAGGATTCCAATGGTTCGGGTAGGGGATCTACCTGAAGCCATGCAACGATAGGTGGTTGGTGTACCTAGAGCATGGGTATGACTCTTCCGATGTCTCGTAAATTCCATGGTTTGCTACCATGACACACATCCGACGCCACATGCGTAGATGTCGTGGGATATGTATACCGGCTATATATGTGTATTGAGAGTTTTAGCCCCAATTTTGTAATATAAACACCATATTTTTGAAATATATAAAAGTGATCTTCGGCTTTACTTATATCTTACAATGTGTACATTGATGTGATGGTTTTCTTTGCTTTATTAATGTGACAAATTCCAATCTAAAATGTAATTAGCATATGCATTGAATACATGATTATAACTCCTAGGAATGCGATAATATGTAACAAAATCAAATTGTCGTTCTAAACGACATACCTGTAGGAATCGACAAATTAAAGTAGGATCGCACACATGGTAATGGTTGTTCAACTGACATACCACTAACTAGGAATCCAGGTGAACCTCTAAAGAGATAATACTATGTGAGATAGCATCGCGCAAAATTTCTATGACGACGCTATATTTGGCCACATTATTCGTGGATGGGCCTAGGCATACTCCACATGAAGACACCAGTAGACCCTTGGGTGAGTAAATCACCCAAGTGATGGAAGCCAAGTTCTGTGTATGATGACTGGCTCCATCTACGAATCCTAGGTAGATCGAAGACTTTGTTGACATCTGTCAATAAAGGGAAAACTTGATAAGCAAGCCAAAGACAAAAAGAAAGGGAAAAGATATGTATATACACTAAATTTACATTAGTATACAAAGAGTTTCGCCCAAGCCTAGGGCTCAAGCATAGTATATTTTCAAGTAGAGCCCATTTCTGGGCTCGCACAACACATTCCCTTCATAATATTCTAACTCATAGGCTCCTTTTTCTAGAACACGTCGCACGATATAAGGACCGTGCCACATGGGTTTAAACTAGACTGCCCCTAGCGGTTCTTTGGCTTGGTCATATAAAAGGACCAAGTCAGCCTCAGCATACAACTGAGGACAGACAAACTTTTCATACTGGACCTTGACACGTTTTTTTTCCGACTCAATGGACGTAAAGTCGTCCCGACGCTGCTCGTCAAGACTCTCTAGGTGCACAAGGCGTCTCTCTAGATCCGAAGTGTCAGGTAGGAGTGAAACTTCCAAATTAAGTGAAGGTATTTCACATTCAATAGGGAGAATCGACTCCACATTGTGCACTAACTGGAAAGGAGAAAAACCAATGGAATTCCTAACCGTGGTTTGGTACGCCCAAAGCGCGGGATACAACATGATGTGCCAATCAGACTTACTCTGACTGACAGTTTTTTGCAAGATGGTCTTGAGAGACTTGTTGACGGCCTCAACTTGTCCATTTTCCTAGGGGTAATAAGGAGAGGAATGACCATGTCTAAACCCCAGCTTAGATGCTAGTTCTACGATCATTTCATTCTGAAACTCACTGCCATGGTCTGTGACAATCTCATTTGGGATACCAAACCAGGCGATAATTTGATTGAATACGAAGAAGGAAACAATCTTCCCATAGGATTTTATGGTAGGCATGGCCTCAGACCACTTAGTAAAGTAGTCGATGCCCACGATAATGTGTTGATGGCCCCCAACCGAAGTTGGGTTGCAATCAACAAAATCTACCCCCACTTGGTGAAGGGACCGATGGTAAAGACTGGGTGAAGAGGGCCTAGATGCGAGCACATTTTCCGAGTGCACACCGGGCAGGGGTGACACTTCTTAACAGGCTAGAAATAACCAGCTCACAATATGTTTTGGGTTGTCACAAGCCCGGATAGGTGACCACCACAAGCCCCTTTGTGACAATCATTTAGGACTGACTCAACTTCTTCATGAGTTAAGCAATGACCAAAATATCATCTATTCCTCGGTGATACAAAGTGTCGCCGATGATGGTATACTTTTTGGCTTGGTATCTAA
>SNQJ01S0228976.1:0-14396 GCA_010110895.2 Picea sitchensis
CCTTGACTCAATCTAGAGTGCAAAGAAGTCCATTGATTCCCTCGACATCCACAATCCGTCAATTGTCTTGCACACTCAGGGAAACTTGTCAATAACATCTGTCAACACACATACATCAAATAACACAAATCATAATCCAACAAAATCATCATAAGAATCCATAAGCAAAACATATGACCATATATTATAACGAGATCACTTGCATGCAAAATTGCTCAAAGAATAAGTCAATAACATGTGCTCGCAAGAGAGGGATGTTACAATTGTTCCCACCTGCAACCCGCATATGTACATTACTGTTTCCACCTGCAACCCACATGCATACACGGTTGTGCCTACCTATAACTCATTTATGTACGGGACTGTTCCTACCTGCAACTCACATACAAATAAAGAAAACCTATATAGACACCTCCTACAATTTTCTCCCTGCGACTTTTCTTCCTCTAGGCCAGATTTTCCACCATATACAATTTCCCTTTGTTGAAATCACCAAACCTCCTAGCATAAGTTCATAATCACTTATGTTATCTCCATCATGTCTCCACACATGATATACATAATATGAAATGCCACAATGACCTCTCTCCTTTACATACAATCCTTAGGGGTCACCATAGAACCCCCTCCATAATTCAACATCAAATTAGGATTTCTATGTGGGTGTGAAGCCCCTACACAAGCCCACAAATCCCACTGCCAAACCCATGAAGCCACAACTTCATTTCAAGGGGGTTTTTCACCAAAATGAAAGTGTGATGTGGTGCCCACGATGATTCCAACATGCCCAACACCTAGGGCCATGTGAGAATACCTGCCCTAATATAAAAAACATCAACACTCCCTCTTAGTGAGGGAGGTATTCTCACCATAGTCCACAAGCGGGAAGGCCTCTCGATGCTACAAAGAATCAAGAAAATTATTTAGCAAACAAATTTCATTTTAATGTGTTTTCTTCATTGTAATGGTCCTCAGTTATATTGGGAGTCGTTATATATTGGTATTAGAACTTATGGCTCAAGTCTAGACCTATATGGACCAAGAACCAATCCTAAGTTTGCAAAAATTCATGGTTATAGACTTGTTATGTGATGGATTTAGGGAAAAGGATGAATTCTGGAGAGAAATACCCAAATTTATAGACCATTTAGTTTTAAATTTCCTTAGAACCTGCTTAGTAGTTATCAATGGTGTTAATGTGCAAAGTTAAAATTTGACTTGGAAGGTCGAAATACATGTTTTAATGGGTGTTTTAGAATTGGGTGAAGTTTGATGGATCGACAGTCAATCTCTCATTTTATTTCAAAATCAACAACCCAAATTCATTTAAAATAGATTGAAAAATTACAAGGTTTTTTGGATTTTTGAAAGGTATAGAAGATCAACAATTGGAATTCATTTTCGACAGTTGGGAAAATGAAATAGATAAATGGTTTGGATTAGTTTTTTCTCGTTTGGAATTTGGGGAAAATCAATGGTCAAGATCTTTCTGAATGGAGAATCAATGGTCAATATATTTTTTAATGGAGGATCAAGATCTTTCATCTAGGATTTGGTCTAAAATTTCTAAGTGTTGGAGTTTTCCAAAATAATTTGTTGATGGTCGATGGTCAGATCGGTGATATTTACAAAGAGTTTGAGTTTTTCAACATATATCATCTGTCAATGATTGAGGGCCAACAGATTGAACAAGGTGTTCAATTCATCCAATAGAAATTTATGATCACTAATGAGGGGAAAGAGGGTGATGATGCATCATGTTATGTGCCATGCCACATCATGTTGAGTGTCGTGTCAATGTATATGTGGCATGCCACATCAATATCCACATGTCATGCTACATCAACATAGTTTCCACGCTAGCCAAAATATGACCGATGGTCAATGATTGGGGTTCAATGAAGTTTTCAAGAAATTGGTTGTCAAGGAAATTCACCGATGGTCTATCTTCGGTGATTGAGGTTCAACAAAATTCATGGAAAAATTGGGTTTCCAAGAGAAATGAATGATGGTCAATGGTCGATGATTGATGATCGGGGTTTAGGAAAATCAATGAAAAAAAAATGTTTATCGAAGAAATAACTGATCACCAATAGAGTTAACATCAACGACTCATATTTCCCTCAATTTTCTTGAAATTATTTACCTCATTCCCGTTTTCCTTTAGTTATTAATTTTAGTTTATCCTGTTTACAAAACTTATACTTAGGCTTAATTAAATTTTGTTTGCAAAGTCTTAGACACTTATAGGGATTTATAATTAATAATTTCAATCCTTAATTAATTAATTAATTGATCCGATAGTGCTCCAGATTTTACAAGGTTAATTATTCACTTAGGGTTTTCTAGGCCACCTAGATTCATTGACTCAATATTTTTTTTATTTACGCGACATGCCTTTCAAGATGCACTCCATGCTCCAAGGGTGCCACTCTCCTTTGAATAGTTTTGGTAGTTGTCTAACCCCTAGAGTTAGCACTCCATTCGAGCAACCTTGTGAGAGACTAAGGGCTTCTAAGGAATAAGGACCATTCCTTATTATACGCAAATTAGAAATATTCGTGAGCGATTTTCTCAGTCTTCCTTGATGGCATTATGGACCTCTCGAACTAGGTAATGGTTAACCTACAATTCGAGCCATGGAGGGAGTACTACTAGGATGAGATAGGGACACTGCGACACCTCTCCCTCAATATCTGGTCTATGTGCATCGTCCCTCTACTCCTTACGTGAGTCAGATTAGAAAGCAATCATCAACTTGCATCCATCAATGAAACAAGGTCAAAGATCCATATATAAAATCATACTATAAATATCATATATCACATATGCATAAATGAAATATTCAAACCAACACAATCCAGTCCCTGACTCAATTCAAAGTCCAAGGAGGTCCATTGATTCCCTCGACATCCACAATCCGTCAAGTGTCCTGCACACTTAGGAAAACTCATTAATAGCATTTGTCAACACACATACATCAAATAACATAAATTATAATCCATAATAATCATCATAAGAATCCATAAGTGAAACAGATAACCATATATTATAACTAGATCACTTGCACGCAAAATTCCTCAAAGAATAAGTCGATAACATGTGTTCGCAAGAGCGAGATGTTACAATTGTTCCCACCTGCAACTCACATATGTACGTGATTGTTCCCACGTACAAGATGCATGCATACACGATTGTGCCTACCTACAAATCATGTATGTATGGGAATGTTCCTACCTGCAACTCATATATAAATAAATAAAACCTATACAGACACCTCTATACAATTTTCTCCCTACGAATTTTCTTTCTCTAGGCCATATTTTCCACCATATAAAATTTCCCTTTGTTGAAATCACCAAACCTCCTAGCATAAGTTCATAATCACTTATGYTATCTCCATCATGTCTCCACACATGATATACACAATATGAAATGCCACAATGACCTCTCTCCTTTATATACAATCCTTAGGGGTCACCATAGAATCCCCTCCACAAGTCAACATCAAATTAGGATTTTTATGTGGGTGTGAAGCCCCTACACAAGCCCAAAAATCCCATTGCCAAACCCATGAAGCCCCAACTTCATTCCAAGGGCTGTTTTCACCAAAATGAAAGTGTGATGTGGTGCCCACGATGATTCCAACATGTCCAACACCTAGGGCCATGTGAAAATACCTGCCCTAATATACAAAACATCAACACTCCCTCTTAGCGAGGGATGTATTATCACCACACTCCACAAGCGGCAAGGCCTCCCGATGCTACAAAAGAATCAAGAAAAATAGTTAGCCAAAAAATTTCATTTTAATGTGTTTTCTTCATTGTAATGGTCCTCAGTTATATTGGGAGTCATTATAGATTGGTATTAGAACTTTTGGCTCAACACTAGACTCATATGGACCAAGAACCAATGTGAAGTTTGAAAAAAATCACAGTTATAGACTTGTTATGTGATGGATTTAGGGAAAAGGATGAATTCTGGAGAGAAACACCCAAATTTATAGACCATTTAGTTTTAAATTTCCTTAGAACCCTCTTAGTAGTTATCAATGGTGTTAATGTGCAGAGTTGTTGAGTTAAAATTTGACTTGGAAGGTTGAAATTCATGTTTTAATGGGTGTTGTAGAATTGGGTGAAGTTTGATGGATCGACGATCAATCTCTCATTTGATTTCAAAACAAACAACCCAGATTCATTTAAAATAGATTGAAAAATTACAAGGTTTTTTGGATTTTGGAAAGGTATACCAGATCAAAAACTGGAATTCATATTCGACAATTGGGAAAGTGAAACAAATCAACGGTTTGGATTACTTTTTAGTTGTTTGGAAGTTGGGGCATATCAATAGTCAAGATCTTTCTGAATGGAGGATCAATGGTCAAGATATTTTTTAATCAAGGATC
Organism: Picea sitchensis; assembly: GCA_010110895.2. Taxonomy (NCBI): domain Eukaryota; kingdom Viridiplantae; phylum Streptophyta; class Pinopsida; order Pinales; family Pinaceae; genus Picea; species Picea sitchensis. The sequence goes on from SNQJ01S0228976.1 coordinate 4,409, forward strand.
AATATCTTTCATCTAGGATTTGGTCGAAAATTTCTAAGTGTTGGAGTATTCCAAAATAATTTGTCGATGGTCGATATTCAGATCGGTGAGATTTACAAAGAGTTTGAGTTTTCCAACAGATATCATCGATGATCGATGATAAAATCAACAAGTTTGGAAAATATTTTGGTTTGGTAAAAGGAAATCTCTAATCGTCAATGGTCGATGATCAGGGATAAAAAAAAATGGTGAAATATTTCATGTGTTCAAAGGAAATCATCAATGGCCAATGATTGAGGGCCAACAGATTCAACGAGGTGTTCAATTCATCTAATATAATTTTTTTATCACTAATGAGGGGAAAGAGGGTGATGATGCATCATGCTATGTGCCATGCCACATCATGTTGAGTGTTGTGTCGATGTATATGTGTCATGCCACATCAGGATCCACATGTCATTCTACATCAACATAGTTTCCACGCTAGCCAAAATATGATCGATGGTCAATGATTGGGGTTCAACGAAGTTTGCAAGAAATTTTTTGTCGAGGAAGTTCACCGATGGTCGATCTTCGGTGATCGGGGTTCAACAAAATTCATGGGAAAAATTGGGTTTCCAAGAAAAATGAATGATGGTCGATGGTCGATGATCTGGGTTTATAAAAATCAATGAGAAAATTTTGTTTATCGAAGAAATAGCCGATCACCAATAGATTTAAGATAAACGACATATATTTACCTTCCTTACGGTCACTCACCCTCCAGGCCTAGGCTCAAGCATCCCCTTCTCTGTTATATAGTGCCTTGGGTGATCCTTATTTCCTTTCCAAGGTTTTCTCGCACAGGAAGAACTACCCATCGTGTGCATGATCCAAATCAATAGTTTACAATAACTATTAAGGTCTCGTCTTCCTTGCGGTCACTCACCCTCCAAGCCTAGGCTCAAGCATCCCCTTCTCTGCTATACATTCGCTCGGGTGATCCATCTTTCCTTGCCAAGGTTTTATCACACAGAAAGAATTCCATAGACTCTATCGAGTATTACAGTAAAGGTGTCCCTCAGACTTTCTCTGTCAAGGCATCCCTCTGGCTTGTGTTACCTCAACACAACATATGCTAGGCGATCATGGCTTACCATGGGGTTCTAATGGCTCAATAGTAGCCATTTTTCACTCTTTTACAGCCTGATGGCCTTCCGACTTAGATAAAGTTATGGATGAAGGTTACTCTCCTTCTCCTGATACCATAATAGATAGGGACAGAGGTTACTCTCCTTCTCCCGGTACCGTAATAGATAGGTACGAAGGTTACTCTCCTTCCCCCGAGTCAGTCTCTATTTCATGCGATCGGATTATACTCTTTCTCACTATTCTCCCTCGAACCCAAGATCTCAGATTCTCATCTCCACACTTCTTCGCAGATCTTTCCCTTTCACCTGTATCACAGGTATACAAAAATTCATGAGACATCATAAATTTTTAAATTCAAAATTTTATTGTAATTCTGTCACCTACAAATTTCCAATTCCACATTTTATTTCCATATTTTTTCTACATAGGAACCAGATTCCTAATTATGGGACTTTCCTTCCCATAGTGGTTTTTCTCAGTAGGCAATTGGTCTTCCTTATGGGCTTACAACATTGCCATATCCAAGACCTCTTTCCTCCCTCTAATTAATTCTTTAAACATCCAAACAAATTGTTAGTCTCTGATGCATCCATGTATATATATCTATAATCAAAACCATGCATACTGATAGTTCATCACATCTATATAAACATAAAAATGGAATCCCATTCCTTGCCTATGCCTCATTTCAACATACCAAACCTTTCAAAATGAAATTCAACATTTCAAAGGATTTTAACAAATGTGCCAATTATTCATGACCACATTCATACCCAATGCACTCTTGCATTGTTTTCAAGTTTGTCACACGTTATGACCGGTTCTTGGCCATGGTGTGCTAGAATTTAACCAACCTTTTCCTCATATGGCTTATTCATTTTATTTCATTATTACAACATGACTATATTTCCTGCTATAGGCCGATCACGATCCCAAATCAGTACACATGAACTCAAAAGTTTCAGATTCATGCCTTTAAGCATTCCTTGATTGCTCAATGCATTCATGACATATCAGTTCATGAATTCTTCCAAGGGTTACAAACAATGTTTACTACCATAGGTTCATACCTCTATCATTCAGGTTCTCCTTCATGAATCATACCTTACTTGGGTATCCAAGACATACAACTCCCTTTCAAAAGTTTATGCATAACACTAATGCAATAAAATATTTCAAAAGGGGTTCTTACCAAATATCTTCATACCTTGTGCCACATAGGCACGGATATCTTTATACTGGTTCTTGGATGATAGCACCCTCTTTCTGATTTTTACCTCAGCAGCAGTGCTTTATGGGGACTTTTACATCCATGTCAACAATATTTCAACCATAGCCTTCTCTTGGTCATCCTCTGCTTGAGGTTGCCTATCATTGGCAATTGTCTTCCTTAATAGCTCCAATTCCTTTCTATACATAGCATGCATCATCATAGTCACAATCACATTATTTTTAATATTAAACAAATGCATGTATCGTAACATTTGAATTCATAAAACATCTTCAAAATGTCCTAGCATATATTTATGCACTTCATCACATTATCCTCAAATATTTCCACAAGTGCAACACAAACAGATTTCGATTGTATCTTCAACAATATAATCCTTATCACTATAGTGTCAAAACCTTTTTACTTTCAGTAGCATACCAACTTTCTCATCCAAGAGAAAACATAATACTCAACAAGTAAAGAATTGAGGACTCTCCCCTTCTTCCAACTCTTTCTACACCGCCTGGGACTTTTCATCCCAGTCAATTTATCTCTAAGGCCTCATTGCCTTTTTCTTAATCATGGCTTCAACCAATCCTATTCAGTTAAATGTACTCATTTATTCATTTAATCATACTCAGGTTGTTTACTTTCCTTTTACCAACTATACTGGTTTCCAAAACTGTTCTTTTAATCCTATGACTATGTTAAACAATTTAGGGTTCTTAGGGTGAGGAAAGTGTTCCTCCTTTCCCCCCTCTTTACTGATGCAAACTACTTCTTATTGTGATATTTATTCTCCTTTCCTGAGCAACCCTGGGTTAGGCTCATCCTAACTCTTAGGATACATCAACATTATTTAATAGTAAAATATTTTTCCCATAATGAATCATGAACCTGTGCAACATTTATCAGAATGGTCAAGATTCATTATTAGTCTTCTATTCATTACATGATGTTTTTCAAAATGTAATCCAGGATTATGGTATATATATATATATATATATATATATATAATCTTGTGGCTCATTTCTCAATTCTTAGCAACCATTAAGGTTGTGACTTTGTTTTCTTGACATAGTCTTCACACAGTTCCTCCACAAGGAACTCCTTCAGCATGCAACTTCCTTATTGCATATCCATCACTATTTGTGATGGCCTCAACCATGATTTAGCTTCAGAAGTTTACCAAATATCCCATAAGGAATATAAACATGCATCTTTTTCATGTACCCAAATTATGTATCCATACATATTCTAGTTTTGTTAACTTACATCATACCTGTGCATCACTTGCATGTTTAATATCATTCATACCTAACTGGTATTACTATCAGGCTCCATATTAGGAAGCTCCATAATGCATTAAACCCATGTACTCAAGCATAATTAAACACAGATAAGTATTCATCATGCTAGCCTATTGCTTGTACATTTTCCATGTCATTCACACACATGGAAATATTAGGCTTCTATATCCTTTTCCCAAGGATCTTCCAATCATCATTATGATCATGTATACACATTCGTTTATAAGTAGGTGCATATCTTGCACCTTTTTACCTTGTGCACTCACTTGATAGTTTAATTTCATCATTAGTGTCCTTTAGTTTGATATTTCAGTCACTTACAGGACTAATCCCACAGTCATATCGCGTATTGATGTTGCCTTTTATCAAGGCAATGACCAACCAGGGTCACTTTCCTCTTTATGCGACAACATCTAGAAATAAAGCCTTCTTGCCTCAACATCCATAGGGATTTACCCATCTCACTTTTCTCTGGTCATGATGAGTTATATACTACAATTTTAATATAGAGCAGTAACTATAACTGCCATGGATCCTACCTGATCCTATCACATTCCTTTAAGCCTACAAAGGTATTAACCATTATATAATATACCATTGTCAGTGCCTGAATTTCCAACTGCCCATGATTAGAAGAAGTGTTAAGAACACCAGGTCATCTGTCCTTCTGGCTTCAACTGATCTTGACAGAACCCTGCCACCTTCAACTATCCACATTCAAGTCTTATTATAAATGTTAATTAGCATATCCCTACTCCGGTAAGAGTAGTTATCACTTTGACAAAGGGATAAAGAAATTATTTTGTTGAAATTCAACAAGAATTCCCAATATCACAGGTTCAATCTGTTGTCCTTCTCCTCAAGGAGTAAATTCATATAACAGTACCTCCTTATGCGACTCGTACATGAGCCCAAGTAGGCCAAGTGTTGTAACCATGCTTTGATACCAATTTGTAACACACCCACGATGGGGCATAATTTTTTTTTCTTTTCTTAAAGGACAAATTCTCCATCCATGGTTTCTAATTTCGGAAGTCAGGGAACCAGTTTGACCTCCCGATCAAGGATCTCTGAGACCCTGATGGTATGGCATTGTAATTAAAAGCAGACCCTTTCCACTTTCGGGTGCATCTCTAATGGTACCCATGACCTTCCCTTCACGCTTGGGAAATCTATGAGTTTGGGCGCTAGCCCCTTTTCTTATAAGCCCCTCCTTGAGGTGACCTTGGGAAATAATCTCACGCAAACACACAATTGCAGGTGCGACCAAAGGCCATTTGAAACCAAACTACCTTTCAGCCCACAATTCTCCTCGAGCCTCCACGTGTATTTTCTTCAAAACCGTGGTTTGGATTGCGGCCCACCCTCAAATTTTTAAAGTTCGTGCATCTTCGATCCCTGCAATGCTACGGGACCTTCGATATCATGATCTTGATGGTTCCTTTGAACTGATGGCTCATATCTATCCCTTTCAAAGATGTGGATTAGATCTGATAGCTTACAAATAAATGGTTGTGATTTGTTTTGGAATTCCGAACTTCGGAATCCTCAAGTATAAAACTTTCATTTCTTTTGTACGTCAATCTTTTGGAGTCAATGATTTGTGGACACGTGTCCTTCTCAATCTATGGTTCTGCCTCTGCTTCAAGGGTTTGACCTTTCAACTAGATCAATGGTCCTATGGCCCCTTTGCTCAATCAACAGTCGGGATTAGTTCAGGTCACCGTACTTCTGAGATATCAAATCTCAAACTTCACTTCCCCTCGAAGTAAGAAGACTCCTGTCGTGTGTCCACTTGAATCGGACAACTGAGGATTGCTTCGGTTCTTGACCCAAAATATACAGATTTATGCCACCTATCCCCTTGATCTGATGGCTATGAATTAATTTAGGACTTTACCCGGAATCCACTGATCTACACCACTTCTCTTCTGGATTAGACGGTCTAGATTCACCTCGGATGATCCGACACTTGAAATTTACTTCGTATGATTTGATGACTGAGATATACTTCGGATGATCGGACGGTTGATATTTACTTCGGCTCTCCGGACTTCGGGAGTCTCAAATATCAATTGAAAACTCTCGAACATATTTCTCCAAAGTCCACTATCCATCGCCACGCATCCCTCTGGATCTGGTGGTTGACATTCACTTTGAGTCTTCGGGGTTTGGGAATCTCAATTCTCAACTGAAACTCCAATGCAATTTACCCAAATCTTGTGATCTATCACCACATGTCTCTCTGGATTTAACGGTTCAGAGTCCTTTCTCTCTTCGGCTCTTCGGGACTTCGGTGCTTTCGAGCTTCGGTGGTCTAGCCCCTCGACGCTTCAACTCTTCAGTACTTTGGTGCTTCATCTCTCCATCTCTCCAGGCTTAAGGAGTTTCAACTCTTATGCACCCATTTATCCAGAGTGATTTTACTCGAAATACATGATATCCTGACACGTATCCCGTTGGCAATCAATGACCAGGATTTACTTCGGTTGTTTATCCTCCACCTTGTCAAAAAACCTCCGAAGTTGTGGATCTTACGCCACATACCAACCCTGACGTTGCATGGTTCCGATTGACTTTGGAACTTCACGACTTTGCAAGTCCACTCTCCTGTGCACTTTCAAAGGGTTAGGCCTCATGAACTTCCCTTGGGATCCAACGACTATTGGTCCTCGTGCTTAGATATGAAGGCCCATATATGATCTCCTCATGCATTATCTTATAGTTGTATGGAAGTGGATCGCAGTGGTCTAGATCTTTCACCATGTTCGATCCAACGGTCATTGTTGATCCTCCTCTCGAGCTTTCACTTTCTTCCCTAACTTGGAATATTTCATATGTTTCGAAGGTATCGACCTTCGATTTACTTCCTCCGAGCCCTTCTGTATGGGTCTCAACATTTGCTTCCCTTCTGATCTTATGAACATGAAACAAGTTTGCCTCTTGGACCTCATCTGTGCTTCTGAAAAGCGCTAGTCTCTTCTGAGCTTGGTCCTTAGGAAATTTTGAATTCCCACATACTCATTGTGTTAATATGCTCACGTCAGATCAATAGTCCACAACCTTCCTCGATCCAATGGTCCAGATCACATCGCAACTTCGGGTTTCATAATTTTAATCGCACCAACGCATGATTCTTTCGTCGTGCGAACTCCGCATTCACAAATCCGATGGTTAAGGTGGGTCCCGACATATCCTTGGATCCTCCTGGAAGGTCTCATCTGTTCATCTTCCAAACGAAAGGATATTCCCTTTTTATACTTGAATCTCACTATCCTTCGTGAGCTTCGTCAGTTATGAATGATTTAAGAGCGTTACGCTCTTTCTCCTAAACTTAACACTTATAAGGGTCTTCTTCACAACTATCGCGCTCCTTCATCAAGTCTAGAACTTAAGTGGTTCTCAGTCTCTGCTTTCCTCACAGATATCCTATGCATATATGCACTACCTCTCCTGAGCTTAAAAGACTCCATCCTCAAAGGGACTCAAAACTACTAGGAGGGTCGACATGCATACATGAAACTATGCCCACGGTCGACAAACTCGTAGTTCGTGGATTTGGCTGAAGCCACCACAGGACGCAAGAATTTACGAGTATAAAAACATGTCCAATTCATACAATTTCCTAATTGCCTAATTACACAATCAAGCAGACACAAAAATGGTATAGTATAAATCAATGAGAAAACATATCCATCTCTGCAACATTCATAGGATATCCAACTTTAATTCACAGTACCACTTAAATACACAAGATATGCGATTACTTATCTATTACAGGTGGTAGCCAAAGAACTGAATATGGGTGTTCATCCTTTGACTCGACCATAGGCTGAGGCATTCATTCTTATCACTCTGGCCACCCCCGTGACAAGCCATGATATCACCAGGAAACTCTCATAGTTCTCAAGGATTCTTGCTATGTTTCATCTTTTGCTCGGGTTCTGGTCTCTGCAAACTTTTAGATATTTGTTTATCTGTTATGGCCTTGGGTGAGGTTTATCATATGCTCACTTGGCATCAAGCTCGCGGCCTTCTTTTCCTCATATGATGGAGAGCTACGTGCATTCTCCTTACCAATTTTTATCATATCTTTTTCCCAGGATGGTTCTCGACCCATCATGTTCCTTTTGTCAGAAGGGAACTCAGGTCAACTTGGTTTGTCATACCCAATGGTACTTCAAGATGACATTCTGCAGTTAGGTCATGCTCCCATTCATGGGAGTGGTTGATAATTCAACCACTGGTCCTTTCTTCATTAACTTGTTTTTGTCCTTGGGATGCAAAGGATGTTTATGATCCCCATCAAGGGAAATTTGGGTTTATTTGATATAATGAACCCTCTCTTATAGTTTTCACATTCTTTCCTCTAGTGATATCATGGCCAGTACTTTCAAGGCTTCACTCCCACAGTCAGTTATTGGCAACTCAAACAATAATACATTTACACTATCCACATGCCTTACCATGGTAATCCTATTTTATGATTAATTACAAGTTGGGGGAAACAGGGGTGTTACACACTCCGACCTAAACATACTAGCTCGCTATCCTAAGTATCATATGTAGGAGCTTTGACCCAAACATACCAACTCACTAGCCTAAGTATCATATGTACAATATATTTACAATATTGGGATCAAGATGGGGTATTACAACCTCCCCCCCCCTATTTATTCACAATCCTCAGTGCATCTATATACACTTGTACAATAATAGTTCTTCAAAATTATGCAAAAATTGTTTTGATCTTCCTATCCAATATGCCTATCCGCAAGACCTGAAAATTTTCTTCATGCTCAATCTTTCTTTATAGTAAAAATCAACATAGTCATTATCATACCTATAATTAAAACACAAAAAATAAAAGAATTATCACATGTAATCAACAAATTCATGTACACTATGATAATTAGTTCAATTGATATCATAAAGTTGAGAATCTCCCTTTTCATTGGTAGGACAATCCTTTGAGTTCCACTAGCTTCCCAACATAAGGCCCATTAAAGTATTCATTGCTTGAGAGATTAATAATCCTTTCAATTTACAACAATTTTTATCTGCCCAAGTTCGAAGTATATGTCTACCACAATGCTCACACATAATTCTACAAGAATAAATTATGGATGCATGAAGACACCTTATGAAAAAAATCCATCGACAAGAACCTGAGTTGGTTCTATGAACATTCCTTCCAATAATACTCCGCTAAGTGCCATTTAACATTAAATCACATGTTACATTTCCATAATGGTCCACTAGACCATTTTTCTTCCACCTCCATGGAGTTTTTACTCATTGATTCACATCAACTATGGATTGCAAAATACTTACTCTTTCACCATTTCCACTTAGAACATTGTTTTTAGTATTTTCATTTTGTTGCTTTGAGCCAACCTAGCCCACAACTTCAAAAACAATTGTCTGATAGATACTTTCTAACATTTGTTGATTCCTTTATACTTCATTGCCATGCTGACAATGATAAACCCTTCCAATGTTACCTAGAACAAATACATACCAGCCAAAGTCAACAACCAATTCATACACATTCTCACTACAAGTAGAAGGAATATCACTCGATATTTCATTAGAAAATATGGATGTATTAGAATATTGTAATGCAAAAATATCCATACAATAGAAATGAGGTTGTTCTCAGACATAATCCCCACAACAAGTACAAAAGATATCTGTAAAATTCCAAATTTCAAGTTTTTTAATTTTAGAACTTTCTATGATGAAGGAATTTTGTTGGAATAACAAGTTTATAACGACAACAGAGTCAATATCAATAGAAAGGACCCATTTTCCATATAACATCCAGAAGTCCTCTGTATTTTCAATCTTCCATCTTTGGAAAACATTTTCGACAGATGTACATATATTGTGTCTTTTTGTCGTTCCATGTTAAAAGGAATTTTGTTGCACCACAACCTATAGTAGTAACACCAGATTTAGAATATATGATAATGTTCCTTGTTGTAGAAGTCCATCCTCCAATAGCAAGTGTAGAAATTAAAGATTCATTTTCATATTTTCCTTTTTCAATCTTATTAGAATTTTCCTACCAAAATGTTGTGCCCTTTGTAGTTGGAGCTTTTGATTCACTTCCACTATGTGATTCATCATCCTATTCGAGTTGCTTCTTGATTGTGTCCTTCATGGTTGATACATATTAAAGTGAACAAAAATGATTTACAATCCAATCCAATTCAAAACCCACTTCTTCCACAAACTCTACTATTTGAGCCTTTCCTTGAAGGAGATTAGTGCAAACCTTGACTAATCTTTGAGTGATAGAATCCAATTATGAATTCTACCACTGGAGGACACACATGGCATAACCTAACAT
>SNQJ01S0228977.1:0-14539 GCA_010110895.2 Picea sitchensis
TAGGGCATGGAATCTATAAGAAACTCCATGGACCCGAGAACTAAAGAAACACATGAAGATTCCAAGAAAGAAAGAGAAGCCAGAACAACCAGTCATTATATCAAGAATCACAAGATTGTCAGCCTGATGTAAACTCAATAAAATCAATCAAGCATAGGCACTGAAAGTCGTGATGAAGAACAGTGTATGGAAGACTTATGAATGAAAGAATTGTGAGATCCAAAACTAGAGGTTCTCCCAGATGGAGGGAGAAGAATATGATGATTACTTGTTCCAGTAAACCAGACTTATCTCTACATGAGTCATTATATCATCCGCAACATCCATAAGTTGGAGTTCTACACCAGATGAATGCAAAGAATGTTCTCCAAAGAAATTGAATAAAAAGCATATGAAGAGCAACCTCAAGACCTTGAGGCATACCAGAAAGAGACCCTTGTGTGTAAACAGAAGGAGACAACTTGGTGGAGAACCTCCAGTGAACAGAAGAAGCGTGGTGAATATTTTCTATAACAGAGATATTGTATCAAGATGATTACTCAGTAGATCAGATCTCATGATGCAAGACAAGCATGGACTCCTATTAGACAGGAGAGAGCCAATTATATATTGCATAAGACAATAAGGAGTGTAGATGGAAGTGTGGAATATGTTTGATGGAGGGACAATATATGCACTCATACATGAAGCAAGGATTAGGAAGGAGCTAACTCTAAGGGATCCATTGAAGATGATGAAGTAATATATATCCATGATAGAAACCATGAAAGATGGTACATATTCTTCAAAGAGAAGCCCTAAAGTATCCCCGGTTGTCCATCCACATCCTTGATCCTAAAGATTCCATCATAGGATGGAATCTTTAGGGCATGGAATCTATAAGAAACTCCATGGACCCGAGGACTAAAGAAACACATGAAGATTCCAAGAAAGAAAGAGAAGCCGTAATAAATCACCATTATATCAAGAATCACAAGATTGTTCTACCATGTAAACTCACTAAAATCGGCGACAGTAAACAAAGTCATGGATGAAGAATACAGATGGAAGACTTATTAATGAAAGAATTGTGAGATCCAAAACTAGAGGTTCCTCTACTTGATGGAGGATAAGAATATGATGATTACTTGTTCCAAAGTAGAACTGCACTTATCTCTACATGAGTCATTATATCATCCAAAACATCCATAAGTTGGAGTTCTACACCCGCATGAATGCAAAGAATGTTCTCCAAAGAAATTGAATAAAAAGCATATGAAGAGCAACCTCAAGACCTTGAGGCATACCTAAAGAGACTCCTTTGCAAAATGTATGAGACAACTTCTGGTGGAGAAACTCCAAAGAATGTAAGAAGCTGGTGAATATTTTCTATACCGTAGATATTGTATCAAGATGATTACTCAAGAGATCAGATCTCATGATGATGGCTAGCGCTACATGGATATGTTCCATTTTTCCATCAATGATATACTCTCATTGTTCAGAGCGCCACATAAAGCCTTCTCACAGTTGTTCTGTGACTAAAGTACATTTGAAATCAAGCATTACATTATCCTGATGAAGTCCGGTAGGAGAAAGTGGTTCTCCAATACATCTCCAACGATGAGCGTGATAAGCAGACATTTTAGAAAATCTTCTATCCAAATGAAAGAGTTTGCATACCTACCGGAGCCTCGCGGGAAACGCACTTCATTGAAAAAATGAAAAGAGATGACTCCCAGTTAAGAAGGGAGTTACTGAAAACATTCATTTTCAAGATTGAAAATAGTCCAACTTGGACAGAACCTTTCCTGTTCGGAAAGTGGATTGAGACTTCCTCACCTGGACAGCGATTCCCAGTCGGTTGTTATGAAATGGTCCAGATTGTTGAAGCTATCAGTATAGACGGTGATTTCCCATTGTGGTTAAATATGGGACCGGTCTAGGGCGTAGCCTCTCTTCGAGGGCTACTCTAAGAATATTGGCCCGCCTCTAATTCTGATAAATGATTTCTGGGCCAGGGTTGGGAAGAAGGAGGAATGGTTTGTCTTTGGAGGTTGATATGATACCTTTCCTCTTTAAGGGTTACCGTGAGGAAATGGTCCGATACCATTCCCTTAGGGTTTATACATCTCCTGCTGCACTTTGATTGGTGTAGGAGGAAGGGCCTAGGGCGGGGAAATGGTCCAGTTTAGTTCCTTAGGGTTATACATTCTCCGTGGTGCACTTCCCTTTGGATTAGTGTAGGAAGAATGGGCCTGTGGTGGGAATGGTCTAGGTCTGTGAAGACAAGACAGCTTATTCTTCCTTGCTTGAGAAGAATAGTCCAGATATCTTCATTGTTCTCCACCGAGGCGTGATATTCTTCAGCTCACGTGATGTGAGTGACAGATTGGCCTAGATGATTCATTTTTATATCATGACATTTTTTTTCTGTGCAGGTTGCTATCAAACGTTTGTTATGAAGACCGTATGGCAAATGGATGTAGACTACTATGGTGGATATGTTCCATTGTTCGCAACCTTTTGTTGTTGATCAAGTACTTGTTTTTTTACTTGGTGTGGTAGTGTACCCACTAGATTGTAGTTATAATTACTCATGGATAGACACAACTGTGTTCTATTTTGTTCTAATTTCCCTGAAGACTATCGATAGATTATTGGAGATAATCACTATCCGCATCGAATGATTGCACCAGAGATTTTCCAAACGAAAATGGTCTCGTATAATTTACTCTGAAATTAGAAGAATGGCCATTGTATCACTCTATGGTGCGGAGTGACTCCATTTAGCATCATGTCCGACACTGCATGAAGCATGGTTTTGAGGAGATGATGCAAATTGATGTTGATGGCGATGCCTCGATCTAGTCATGAGATAGTCCATGACAACTATGTTGATGCCACCGAAGTTAATGCAGGCTGCCTTTTGTGCCTCAAGACCATTACCCTCGTATCACCTCAGCTAGGAGGGGATTGTTGATATTATGGTAGCTATGGATATTTACTCCTCCATCGCGGTAAAACCGGATTTGAGAATAGAAGACCTCGAAGCAAGAGAAAACCCCATCGAGCTGGCTAATAAACTCCTAGAAGTCTCTTATTCCACTCAAGAAGATAATTTATATTAGGTTTATTAGCCCTCCAAGAGAAGAAGTCTACGTAGTCAATAATAATATATTGAAATGCAGATAAAAATTCAGCATGAGAAGTCGGCCCTCAGTAAGTCCCAAGTAAACTAATTATAAATGTACCACCCTACTTGTCATGGTCCTGCACTCGCGTAGAAACAACCAGTGCGACCGCAGCTCTCGGTACTTCTAGTGTGCAATGCGGTGGAGGAGAGTAGTGTGTGCAACAAAGCAAAGAACTAATTTTCGGTGTCATTTGACTATCTCTTGGCTAGGGTTTTGACCATCTGATCAGCTTTATTGTTGGAAAAAGCGCTATCCTTGAGGAAGATGCGCTTACACCTTGTTTTGGCTATCTAGCCTAGGGTGTCTTCCCGAGTAATTCCCTACCAAGGTTAAGGTGCTCTCTGAGGGTGGTTTTGGCCTATATTGGGTGACAAGGGTATTGTCAATGGTAAAATGAGCGCTATTTCATATTCTAACAACTACAAACTACCATCTCCACCCGCTATTCTAAGGCGACATCTCTATAGATTTTATTACAGACTTACCCAAATCAGAAATAAATCCGGGCCATCATGGTGGTTGTTGATCGCCTTCCGGGCATGTCATTTCTCGCATTCTTCAACACCTCCAAGCATAAAGATCTTACCGGCTCAAATTTTCATGGATCAATTCATCGCCTCATGGCATGCCACACTCCATTGTTTCTCTAATCAAGACCCAACTCTCACAAGCAATTTTGGCAAGAATTGTTCAAATTCGCTACAAGGCACCCAATTGCATCTCGCCAAAGCATGCCTTTTATCATCCCCGGATTGATGGTCAAATAGAAGTTGTCAATAAGTACTAAAACATATTTGAGGTGTTTTGGCTCCTCAAAGAAAAAAAAAAAAAAAAAAACTGTCGGGCTCAATGGTTAATTCCTATCGAATGGTGGTACAACACTTCATACCATACATTGACACTCATGACTCCTTTTGAAGCTGCATATGGACGTGGGGTTACCTCAAATTTCTCTCATAATTTACCCGGTGTCCTCAAAGTCCAGGCAATGACCAACACTTATAGTTTGAGAGGCTACTCTTTGTACCCTCAAAGAGAATCTCGTCATGGCACGTAATCGTGATGAAGCAACAGGTAGATCAAGGTCGCTATGAACGCCAATTTGAAGAAGGAGATCGTGTGTTTCTTCGGCCCGCAACCTACAAGAAGAATTTCAAGGTCGAGCGTTGTCATAAGCTAGCACCCAAATTGTATGACCCTTATACAGCCTTTCAAGCTGCAAGTGTGTCCTAATGCTTTATCTTCTTTTTGCCTATTCATTTGAAGTTACATCTTGTTTTTCATGTTTCTTGCTTAAAGAAGGTGATCGAACTACATGCCAAATTCAAACTAACCTTCCCAAGTTAGCCTAAGAAGGGATCCATTTGGCTACATACACAAGAAGTTTTGGACCAACAAGTGAGCTGTCACAGAACCATAAAGGAAGTGTTAATCCAATGGAGATACAACTCCAACATATGCAACTTAAACCACCACCATTCCTATGTAGTAATTTTACATCTCAAGCCTTGAGGACAAGGTTGTTTTGGAGGATACATGTTAGGTCCTAACCCATACATAGAATACCAAATCATTTGGATGTAATCAAGATCAATATTAATAAGGCCTTGTAATAAAATAGAATAAGTTGAATGTAAGAAGACCCATTAGAAGCTTCTGGCCTAGAAGGATCTTCCTCTGATGCTTCTTTGATAGACATATTTAGTATAAATAGGAGTTGAGGGTATGAGTGGAACCTAGCTCTTGAGATTATTGTAATAGATCTTTGCTCAACTAGAGGTTTCCCCCTCAAGAGGCCCGTGAACATTGCTCTTTTAGAATCAAAGTGTTACTTATGTTGTTATTCCTATATCATTCCAGTTGTTATTGTGGTGATTATTCCGGTTATATTGTTGTTATTCTGTATGATTTCTAGCATTTTATTTATGTCTCCTCGTATAATTTTATATCCGTATATTACAAAGATTCATGGAGCATGGAGCATCCCTAGGGATTCATGCAAGATTAATCTTTTGACTGGCTGAATCAAGAAGTCCTTTATGGCCTCAAGCAGCTCCCTCTAAGGGTGGTATGCCAAGATGGACTCTTCATTCGTTGTCATATAACTTTGTACGCTGTAAATCAGGACCAATGTCTACATGCTCATGATGGTTGATTCTCTTCTTAGTTCAGAGGTCGAAGGATTTGTTGATCATTGGTGCTCGACTTTTAACTGTGCAGTTAAGAGGATTCTACATGACGGGTTTCAGGACGCACATGGTCTCATTGCGACTTCTTCCTTAAATCAGATCACCGGGATACCTTGTGCATCAAACTGGCCTCTGCTGGCATGCACGGTAGATCTCCTTGAGATTTCACATGACAGATTGCAAGTTTTCTCCAACTCCTTTCCTAATAAGAGTCAAACTTGAGGATTATGGGGAGACTCCATCAAGGATGTGCGACATTGTACATACAAAATTTAAGTGGGGAGTTTGTTATCTCACACATTCCCAATTCAAACTTCCTATATGCGCTTGTCAGCTTCAAGTTCATGTAGGATGATGAGTTGCTACATTGGAAGGCTACAAAGTTTATCCTTCGATAAGTATAGGGAACCATAACCTTTGGTATTCATTATGCAGAAGAATATACATTAGATCTCCCCATCTAGCTTGCATCGATTCGACCAGGTTGGTGATAGCACTCATCGCAAGTCCACATCTATTTATTCACTTAGTATTGGTTTCGGGTCTATCCGCTGGTCGAGAAAGAAGCAGCTGCCATTTCTCTATCTTTAGCTGAGGCAGAAAGTGCATGAGGGGTAGTTAACATAACCATTCAAGCCATGTGGATACAACATTTTCTCACTGTGTTGGGCATTCAATTTCATCGGAAGATCGTCCCCTTCCTGCGTGACAACTGAGCACTCAAGTTCCCTGGCAGAGATCCAAATCAGAGGCGCAGCTGGACGGCTAATATCAAGATTCACATGCACTACATCCGGCACTTAGTACACAAGGGGATCATAATCCATGTACTTTGTCCCTTCAAAAGAATGACGGAGATTATATTCACCAAGACCTTCAATCGGAGCGTAAGTTCCATTCTCCTCAAGGGAAGTCATCTCTTGGGAGGAAGGGACAGCTCCTGAAATCAGAAGCCCTCTTTACATACACACCTTGAGGGGTCTCCCAAGGAGGTTTTCTCCTTCCCTCACTCCTTATTTCGCTATCCTTTGTACTTGGGTACCTAACATGGCCCCGCTTGCTCCGGACCCAATCTCTATTTCACCATAGTGATGTTCAGTGGGAGGTGTTTGAGTTACTCACACACACCTAGGATTTCTTTTCCTAAGGTGTTTCCTATGTTTCATTAATAGTTATAATTAGTCATTATCTAGTCTCCTATAATTTTGGGGAGAGCATTCCACCTAGAGAATATTCCCTTTTAGTTGACACTCTCAAATTTGACTAGTTGAGTTGAGTTTAGATGTTTCTATTGGTTTTGTCACCATGCAACATTGGAAACATCACCATGCTAATCTGACCTTGCCTTGGTATCATCACCAAGTGGCACATTAGCCTTGATTCCCATGACCTCACTACTCTTTGTTTAGGGATAAGAATCAAGACTAGCTGGACTAGTTAACTCAACTAGGTGGCGCTTCACTCCCTCAGAATCACCTGAGAGACTAGGACTAGGTAGTAGTTCACTCCTCGTGAATTCATTGCGTGTATCCATCACCTATACCACCACTATTGTGCATTGTTTATCCTCCAATGAACTCTTCATTGAGTTATGAGCATATCATGTGTAAATTCATCTATTATTTCAACGGTTAATGAGAATGCTTCATTTTTCTCTCCCTTCTTCTTCTTTCTCCAATTCGCTCTGCAAATGTGTGTATTATTGTTTAGCTAGATCTATTATGTGCAGGTTCAACACATTTACAACACACTCTTGTTGTCCCAAAAAAAGGTTGTAAAAATTGCCTAAAATACCCATTTAAATTTCTCTTTTAACCACCCCTGTTGACTCTCACATTCCCTGATGTTGATTATACTCAACCCCATGCTCCCAATAATTATGTGAGGTGAATTTTCACACCAACCATGTTACATGTATTCAATTATTAGGACTTTGATACACTAAAAAGGAAAATAGATGTTTCATACAAAATAATAATTTTACAAAGTGGCATAGGATTAATACACATGAATAATCCCCCCCTTGGACCCCCCCTTTCTTATGGATACTTAGCCCCCATGACTTTTTCTATGTCTGTCTGCAGCTAAAGATACATTTTTTTTATTATTTCTATATACAATGTGTACATATTACATCGTCAATCCCATGGCCATACATCATATTTTCATTATACATCGCTAAATTGGGGATTAAGATTGAGGATGTTACAATATGTTTGCAATTGTTTAGTGATGTGAACTCTAATATTTTATGAAAGAGAATCAAGAGAAGTGAATCAAATACAAGTCTGAAACATCCCTAAAAATTCTTGACAACTAAATCAAATGCCAAGAAACAATGAAGATGGATCTAGCTATCCTCTCCTAGGTTGAATGACCATCAAGGTGAACATAATGTCCACAAAACTGCTCTCAGAAAATGGCACACAATTAGTGTCAATCAACATCCCAAACATCAATTTGAATTTCTATGTATGATTCAACTGAACGATAATTCTACCAAATAACTACTGAGTAGTAAACCAGGTGTCCCACTATAACTACTAAAATCATGAATCAATCATCATGCTAATATCAAACTCAAACAATCAATGGATGTCACACAAAATACAACAAGTGGCAGAAACCTTATAAATTCCCAATTGGAAATTTATCACAAGCGATGAAATCTTTACAACACTCTTGTTGTTGTTTTTGTCACCCATTTGATGTTTTGTTTGTCTAAGTCTGTGATCTACATATTTTTGTTTCCCATTTGGAAAGTTTGTTTGTTGTTGTTGAAACTTGAAGTCTCACAATCATCATCAATATTCACTTCATTTGGTGGTTTCGGTTTAACACTAACCATTTTCACTCATTAATGCACTCACCCCCTTAAGGTGCAAGAGAGTTTCATCAATGTACTCACCCCTTCAAGGTGCAAAAGATTTCCATTCTCATTTCATTCATGCACATCTACCCCTTTAAGGTGCAAGGGGAGAAGATTGAATGGCTATCTGTTACAAGATTCATCTTTACTCGAGAGATAATTCTACGGTAAGACTGATATAATTTCTTTGTTATTAATGACCATTGCCAAGGATTGATCCACCCATAGTGAATATTTAATATTTTATTCGTAAACAAGGGAATCATATCCCACTCACTTCACCACCATAGATACTTTGCAGAATTACTTCTGATCTATGTTCTCTCTGCTCTTAGGCTTGTACAAAGTACTATGTCTTCAGTAAGGATGCTAATCATGTTCCTTTTCCCTATACAAAGACCAGATATTCTCTTGGATTCAAGTTTTCTATTGATCCTGTGTTCTCAATCTTTCCTGCACATAGTACAACCAACTCATATACACCATGTGTTGTGAAAGGAAACCACGACAAGTCTGAAGCAGATCAACTTAGATTTTGACAGCTTTACAATACAAGACATTACTCCTATAGATAGATAATGTCCACTTATAGCCTACTACCTAAATGTGTAGAATTCAACCAAGTTATAATGGACCTTCTAAGGTCATCCTTCTCATAAGAAATTAGTAAATTTATACTTCCCCTTGAGTTTTTGGAGTTGTTCAAGTTACTCTGTCATGCTTCACACAATGCAATGCATCCACTACAATGTTATCCTCAATGGTTTTTTTAAGGGAAGGAAAAACAATGGAGATTTACTCGTGCTTGGTTTGAACTGTGGTAGCTAATCACCAATGTTGTCTACAGTGATCTTATCAATGTTTACTACAGTGAGCTTATCAACATTTTCTCCACAACATTATAGCAACAAATGGTATATGGATTTAGTAGCCAAAGTAAGATTAATGTTAAGGCGTTGCAATGAATTATGTGCTCATACACAAGGAGCATTCAATGTGTAATGGTTGGGAATACAAACATTGTGCACTATGTTGAACTTCTACAAGATTTTCTTCCCCCCACTTCTCCCAAATGCTAATCCATCAGACAACCTCATGCCACCATGTATGGCCTATATGATCGTCATACGACCTCATCTACAAGAATTGCATGACCATGCTACTTATGGGTAAGAGTAATTTCTAAACCAAATAAGAAATCAACCTACCTAGAAGAGGAATCAACTAGGAAACTGTTAAAGCAATCAACAAAGAATAAATTGACCAAATGGCATTAATTTGATTTAGGAAATATTGAAATCAACTTAGGAAAAAGGAGAATCGACTAGCTTAAGCGAGGTTACCCAACAATCACATAGAATTCAACATGCATCATGTAGGGAGCTAGAAAAACACCAATTTGAAAGCTAAACATGGCTCGGATGGAGAAATCCGACTTGTGGGTGAGTGGGAGCACAAACAGTAAGCTAAAATGCTCAACAAACAATGAAGTGGTGGCCCAAAAGAATGAACAGCTTGTGGAGAGTGAGGAAACCAACCAACGAAGCAATTTTTTCTTGGGGAGTGAGAGGGAGTCCTCCAGGTGAGGTAAATACACAAACCAATTTAGAAACTTCCAAACCAATAGCAATAAACAAATTTTATCAGCTATCGATCTCAGACTCTGAATAAAAATGGAAAATGGACATTTCATAGCTATTGTGGTTCTTCATTACTATTATAACTCATTTAAAGGAAACAATTTAAATGAAATTAATCAACCACATAGAATTATCTCTGATATGCACATTCATACAAACAACTTCCTCAACAAAAGCCATAGAAATCAATGACAATGAACATAAATTTTTACCCTGGAAACCCAAATGAGAAAACTAGATTCAAATGGGCTTAGTCTTTTGATTTCAGCAATGTATGGTATAGTGCTTTCATGGCTCCCTTTGGTTATTCCTCTCTTGGCCAAAAGACCCATTGCAAATGGGAGTGAAGAAGGAAATAGGGAGAGATGGGGGGTAAGGGAAGTCCGACAAACATGGTTCTTCACTTCCCATTCCTCGGCCTTCTCCTCTATTATTTTTTTTCCATTTCGTTAAATTTTCAGTTCGTTTTTTCAACTCACATTTTCATTTTTTTCTTATTTGACTTTAGACTTGCTTACCTTTCACATAATCTGGATAACCTTCATAATTTTTTGAATTGTCTTGTGAGTACTAAGTCTTACCCATTTGTTTGGTTTGTATCCATTTCAGATCACACCTCCCCATTGAGAGGCTTCTTAGTCTCCAAAAGCTAAGGAAACCAATTTGGATCAATGTGCCTTCCTTCTGCTTCTTTGGAACATGGGTCTAACTTTGGCTCTTGGAAACAACTCTGGATCTGGCTCGTGGCTTTGGCTACCGGATCTAGTCCCTAGTTGTGGATTTGGCTACTAGATCTGGTCCATGTCTCGTGGCTTTGGCTACTAGCTCTCGCCCATGGATATGGCTCTAGCTCTGGTTCTAGCTTGTTTGTTTCCACAACATAAGTTTTCTCACTATCTCTCAGCTTTGAGAAATCTCTATATCTAAACTCTAGACTCAAAATCCATTCCCATCTCCCTCTCCATCTTGGCAGTCATGAAGCCAAGTTGAATGTTAGTCTTCTTGTTGACCCCATCACACTGCCATCATGCAACAACTCCTCATTGAAAGTGTGGTCACATTCCTATGCTAAGATCAGTTGCTTCCCATCATGGAAACAACCCTCATGCCTAAACATGCTTGCAAGCACATCATGGAGTTCGCAATAACTCCTCCAAAGGTCATTAACCTTTGTGCACCAATCTCTGGTACATCCTCAAGAATGGATTCTTTTGATGCAAGATCGAAAAAAACCATCAGAATGTGGTTGCCCTTGTCATCAATCCAATGTCCATATTGTTGGTGATGTAGACCTCATGTGTTTCTATGTCTCCATGGAAAACTTATGGCCCCTAGATTGGAGATGCAAGCAACTCTTCATCTAATGCAATCTTCACTCTCCACAATCTTCTTAGGGTTGTGTGGTTTCTTAGATGAAGCTCAAGATGAAGCCGCCAACACTTTGCTTCCCAATTTCCACTCGACTTGCAGTGGTGGAAAATTTTCTTAGTGTTGTCGTATGGACTGCTTGAAATAGTCTTTTTCTTCTTGTGATTCTGAGTTTGTTGATGTATAAGGGAAGTCATCTTATTCGTCTTCTAAAAACAATCAGGCATGTGTCATGTGGCTTTCTTCTCCCGGTAGGTTGTCTCACAATGGCCTTTCTTTCCACAACATGAGCATGCCTTTGTGGGGACAACAACTAGCAATGTTATGGCCTCTCTTCTTGCAATAGTGAAAAACAAGGAATGTGTTGTTTGAAGTAGACCTCTTGGTATTCTTTTTCTTCTTACCTTGGTTGATATTCTTGATTCTTTCTCTTAGTGTAGGTGTAGGTTGAGTCTATGAGCTCTTCTCATTGCTTCCCTCCTTAAATATGCCATAAGAAGGATAAGGTGGTAGTGTGCCACCTTCACTTACTATTGTTTCTCCTTCTCCTGATGTGAAATCCAACTCCATCATGTATTTTTCCTTCGTGAAAATGGTATTCATGGTCATGGGATTTTCACTTCTTCCATTGAAGCCTAGGCCTTCATGCTTGACCCACGGTGTGGCTACAATGAGGATCAAGATATTGTATCTCCTCTTGCCTAGCCCTTGTACATCATAGCCAATTTTCCTTAAGATCTTGGAACCAATGCCTTTGGTATGCTTCTCAAATTCACCAAGCTACTCTTGAGAGAAATATAAGGAAGGAAATCTTACCAAAGTGGTCTTCGTCATGGTGCTAGCTTCAACAGTGGAAATCAAAAGTGGTCCTGCTTCTTGGTGCTCTTGAACAACTTCATAGAGACTTACCAAGGCCTCCTCATTATCTACTAACTCTTTTTGCAGTTGTGTCAACATATGAGTGAGCCTATCTTCTTGACAACTATCCAATTGGATGACCTTCTCATCAAGGTGTACAAGTTGCATTATATGCTTGTCCCAATTTATCATGATCATTCGGAAGGTGTCATGGCATTCTTCAAACTTCTTCTTGAACAATGGAAGTAATTTGRTAGAGGCCTCAATGTGCTTCTCCATCTCTGYCATCCTCTTGTTGAACATCCGAACATGCTCTTTCAAGTGCTCATTATCCTCTTGAAGTTGAGCATTGTTGGCCCTTAAGTATTTTAACTTTTCTTTTCTTTCTTTACCCATGTTGAGGTCTGTGATGTTCTCTTCACARTTCAAGAAGTTTTCACAATCAAGGATGAAATAGTTATAATACAATCTAATCTGTAAAAAAGGGACTCATATCTCACACAATTCACCAACACGGATACTTTGCAAAATTACTTATGGTTTTTGTTCTCTTTTCTTTTAGGCTTGTACATAGTGCTCTGTCTTTAGCAAGGATGTTGAGCCTATTCCTTTTCTTTGTACAAATACCAGGTCTTCTCTTGGTTACAAGGCCTCTATCAATCATTTGTTCTCAAACTTTCCTGCACATAATACAACCAGCTCACATACACCATGCATTGTGAAAGGAGACAATAACAAGTCTAAAGGAGATCAACTCAAAGTTTGACTCATATTTCCAATACAAGACATTGCTCCTCTAGATAGATAATGTCCACTAATATCCTACTCCCTGAATGTGTAGGACTCAACCAAGTTAGAATGGACCTTCAATTTTTTATAAAGTCAACCTTCTCATAGGAAATTAGTAAGTGTATACTCCCACAAAAATTTTGGGGTTGTTCAAGTTAATCTATCATGCTTCACACATTGCATTTCATCCACTACAATACTATCCTCAATGGTTTCCTTAAGGGAAGGCAAGATAATGGAGATTTACTCATGTGCTTGGTTTGAAATGTGGTAGCTATTAGAATATGAAAGATTGTTCTCGTTTTACCATTGGTAATACCCTTTTCACCCAACCATAGGCCGAAGCCACCCTCCGAGCTCCTTGACCTTGACAGAGAAAAGAATCTTGGTAGCAATCTAATAGCCAAGAGAGGCTAATGCACCAAGCAAGAAGTAACCAAGATGATCAGATAGTCCCACCCAAGAACTGATGCAGCACCTTCCCCGGGACTTGAGCACAAAACTGTTGGACTACAGTGTGCAAAAACTGCTCTCTGCAATTCTGAGAAGTGTGTCAAATGAGAGATTGGTGCCCTGTATTTATAGTGCTTCCGGTAGACTTACTTGGGCCGACTTATCCTTCTGGGTACTAATTAATTCATATTAATTATATCTCTACAGCCAACATCTTGTCTAGGGTTTCCTTCATTTCCTTGCTTCCTTCTGAAACATTCTAATCTTGTCAAAGGTCACAATAGAGGTTCATACCTCCCGAAGATACCATAATATCAACACTCCCTCCTAGCTAGGGAGGTATGGTCTTGAGCACAAATAGACCATTCAACTGGTAGTATCATGAGCATCGTCATTATTATCCAACTGGATAATCTCCTATGACAATTGGTACAATATCAATTGATAGAACACAACTGTGTCTATCCACGGTAGTACACAACTACTCAAACTGTGACACATAGTCACAAACAGTGGAACATATCCACTACAGTAGTATATCTCTACTGTCTGGAGATAAGCATTCTCCATAACAATCATTTGATGACAACCTGCACAGAAAATATTGTTAAAAATAAACTGAATCATCTGGGTCAATATTTCACTCACGTTTGTGAGATATGAAAGAATATCTACCCTTAGAGTAGAACAATGAGATATCTGGACTATTCTTCTCAAGAAAGGAAAAATAATTGTATTGTCTTCTGAACCTAGACCATTCCTCACCCTGGGCCATTCTTCCTACACTAATCAAAGTGCACACTAGAGAGAATGTATAAACCCTAAGGAATGCTTGTCCCTGATTGTTGAGCCTGGACCATTCCCCACCCTGGGGAATTCCTCCTACACTAATCAAAGTGCACCCTGGAGAGAATGTATAAACCCTAAGGAATGACTATCTGGACCATTTCCTCTATTAACCATAAGAGGAAAACATTGTCTTGTATCAACCTCCAAAACGGACCATTCCTCATGTTAACCACAATGAGAAATCATTGTCCGGAGAGGTAGGTCAGTCTTCTTGAGTAACCCTCAAGAAGAGAGACTTCCCTAGACCACTCCCCATGTTAACCACAATGGGAAGTCATTGTCTATGATACATCAGCAATCTGGACCATTTCCCATGTTAACCACAATGGGAAATCATTGTCCGTTAGA
>SNQJ01S0228978.1:0-14396 GCA_010110895.2 Picea sitchensis
TGCCACTATGGTATCCAAAGTACTTATATGATAGTGATATAATCCATCACAACATAGGAAGGGAAACATAAATGGTTGATGGCCCCAATCCCAAGGTATTCAATCCAACCCCATCGATGGTACGATTCTACATCATGCAAATAGATGAGATGATGCCATGATACAAAATGTATGTTTTGTATCATAACATCATACATTATAAATTTAGAAAAAATTTACATTCATTAATGTATATTTTAAATTAATGTGTTTTGTTTTGGTTACTTGATAAATGTTTTGTTTTGATGAAATGTAATGTAAATCATGTGAACATATCACTTTCAAGATTATCTTTCTTATAAATAGTAGGTAAAACTATAAGCATTTCAATAATATGTATAAATAGTAATACAAACTTTAACAACTATACATCATACACCATGTGAATTGTATTTTTAATTCTTCCTTAATTCAAAGGATACATTTTTTCAAAATTTTGTTTTTAAATTAATTACCCTTGACTTGACAAAATAATCATAACTTTACAAGTTAGACATAATACATAATCCTATAGAAAATATCCCAACAAAATAATCATAACTTTACAAGTTAGACATAATACATAATCCTATAGAAAATATCCCAAATAACCATAACAAGTTAGACATAATACATAACCCTATAGAAAATATCCCATGATCAAAAGCTAAATACTAAATGATAGAATATATACCATGGATTAAAGTGTTGGAACTTAGAGGGGAATCATGATTTATGCCCAATCAAGCCAAATTCGAAGGTGCGTTTTGCATAAGGGGTAAGAGATGAGTCATTATGAAAAGGTGACCTAGTTCTTTCGTCTACGTTGGAGACTAGGGAAACTTTGATTGGAATATAAACTAGATTTCCTTAAACCAATTAATATCCTTCATTTGTTTTGGTTAATATGGTGTCTTTTATGTAAGCGAAGATGGAGTGACTCGGTCACAAATTATTAGTCTTTGTTTATTTCCACCCGTAGAAAGGAGGTGCCCAAGTAGGGAAGTGTTGCGTAACATATGTTATATCAATAAAATACCATAAAATAAATTGACAAATGGTGCACGACATGTATAACGTGCTTGATACCAATAAAATCAAATATGATTTTTTAATAAATCATAGTAAAATAATAATAAAGTTGGTATATTTTTGAAATAGATAAATGGTATTTTATAATAGTTGACTTTCAATTGGATTGGTTTGCATTTTTCCAACATCCAGAATGATATATTCATTTTTTTCTTCTTATATATTCTTCTTTATTTTCTTTATTCAATGTTTAAAATCATCTTTATGACAGGGCAAGTTTCACATCAATAACAATTGGTACAACTATTACAGGGCTTGTCATATCTTTCAATTCTCTCATATCAATATGTCAAGTGTATTGTCCCATCAATCAATTTGAATTTTGAATCTTGAGGATTTGACCAAAACTTTTATTAGAAATCAAGGATTTGCCTAAAACATTAAAAAGGCAACATGGTGGAAAGACACTATAATGAGTTCCCATTGGATATCTAAATAATTAAGGAGTAGTAATTAGTTTCAATTGGATATATAAACAAATACATAAGGAGTCATATGAACATGTGCTTATAGGTTATAAAAATGAATTTTTTTTCCCACTCACTCAAGAGTGTGATGTATACATTGATACATTGATGACTTAAAATCAAATCGTTTTGCTTATAGTTTTTTTATTTGGTTGCTTTTTTTTTTTTTTGTTTGTGTGTGAAAGAGAAGATGAAGCTTGATTTGGGTAACATGGACTTTTGAACTAATTAGATGATGCAAAGCAATTAGTGTCATTAGAATTTCCATTAACCTCTAATTAATTTGTTGACTAAATTAAAATAAGGAAGAAAACAAATGAAGAATGGTAATCCATCACTTCACATAATTTTCATCTAAGACTTATAAAATTGTGTCATGTCACCATATTAGGAATATAAATAAAAAAGGTATTAAAAATTTTATTAAAAAAATGGATATCTAGGATATTTAGTGAAATTAAAGGTTTTTTTAGATGGAACCGTGTATTGGAGGATTCAACAAAAGGATTTTGAGATTTTGGAAGACGTTCTTTAATATCTAGTTAATTATATATTTTTTAATATCCCACGAATATATATGTTATAGATTCATTGAGTGGACCCTTATACCACAAATTTAGTGTATTAAATATATTTTAATATGCTTAAATTTTAATAACATAATCAATTTGCACACTACCTATCCAAAGGGTTGTGAAAGCCAAAAGATCAATTCAATATAAATTCAAGAACCTCTACTAGTGATCAAAGGGAATGCTTGGATTCATGGTGATCCACAACCATTACTCAAAGTGCATTAATTTGACTTATAAATAAAGAAGTTACTAACAAAGATTTTAAAATGTTTTTTCACATAATTTCTTATTAAAAAAATCGATTAATTTCCATCTTTTTAAAGAAAATTCAAATCAAACTTTTACCTTATAAGAGTTGAGCTTTGCTAGGGTTTCGATATCAATGGTGATTTAATGGTTTGAACATAGTAATCTTTTCAAATGTGTGATTATTCATATTATCTTGGAAAAATTGATTGTGGCCTAATTATCCTAATAAGCCAACAATGCATCATGGCCTCTCCTAACCTATCCCTCATTCTGCACAATGGTGTTTCTCAACCCATGGTTGGTGATGGCACCCAAATCTCCCTAAAAGTTCATTTTAAAGGTCAAACATGAGGTAATGATGACCCTCTCCTTGAACCCAATATTGGATTTTTTTATTTTTGATTATGATGGTTTTTGTGGTTTGTTTCAGGAAGGTTTCATTATGGAGTATTGTATGCATAGAGTTCCCTTGAGCTAGTTATTAGAATCTAGATCCATGAGGCTTGAGAGCCTCATGGCTGGCAATGCATCCACATGCATAACCATACTAATGGGTTTTCCATGTTCCAGTGCAATAACCTTGCTTATGTCTAAGAAATTCTAGGGCATGACCCATGGGTTTTCCAAAATACTCGGGTAGTCATAAACTAAGGGTATCTTGACCTTTCATCTCACCATGAAGCCAATTTATCTTGATCGCTATGGATAGACTTCCTTGGCCTACCCATGCAATTTGTTTTGGCCATTTGACACATTGTCATCCCTTTAGGAGAAGTCATCTCTAAAGAGTACAAATGTTTTTAAGCCCCAGGTCATAATGTCACATTTGTGTAAGAGTCAACTTGTCCATGGACCTCAAGGAATTTGTTTACATTTAGATTGGTATCTAGGTTGTGCGCTAACCAATTTGATACATTAACCTATCCAAAAGATACTTTAGATGATACAACCTCGACCATCGAATTTTGGATTTCATGTTCATGACCCAATAAAATTTTGAGATGAATCCATATAGATTTTAAACCTTTACAGTATAGAAATGTAGTTGCCCATATTATTTATGAAAGAGAAAATATTAACATTCACACATAGTACTTAGGGGTACCTTGAAGCCCTAATCGAGGAAAACCAACAAATGTTAAAATCATCCGAGATATAGAAGAAATGTTTTCCCTAAGCAATCACTCACAGTGAAAATAGCCATTCACAATTTCGTGATAGGGATTTTTTAGATATTCAACCTAGATTTTGGTTATGTCAACTAGGACAGATGCATGATTCTCTAAATATTTTAGCAGGAGGTCAAGCCCATTTTTATATTTATTCAAGAATTCTGCAATCTTCACCTTTGAAAGTAAGAGTGGACTCACGACGCTTTAACATCTTGCGGAAGACTTGAGGGGACAAAGAAATCGAAGAATGATCCACGGAGTTAATATGATTCTTTGATTTGGCAGATACTTTTCCACACATCATGCAATGATTTCCTTACAATCAAAAACCTGAGGAACACACCCGACCTGAACAATTCCATATTCAAATTACGTTAGAATCTTTACGTGGAGTAGGAGGAGAATAATACTAGTATATATCTTGACCACTAAATTTTACACATCTTCGACCAAAATACCGGTGTCACCACAAAAGCCTTGTCTATTGATCTTTCCATAGGTTGATGAGACTATTTATTCAGCTGGATAGTGATCTCAAATAAACCTTTAGGAAGATAATGATATTTTAATCCCTTGGAAAATGAAGATTAAATGAGATTTTAATGAAAAACTCCTCGGGCCTTTTTCCATTAATGACGATATTTTAGGACACACCAGCCAGTTATTAGCATTAAAGGTTGCTTAATTTATTGGTAAAAGCAACAAAATGGAGGGGACATGTGTGAGAGAATTTCAATATAATATTTTTCGTGAACCCTTAACTTGCGATGGTAAAGATGATAAAAACACCAAGTGTAGAGGAATGGTAGGTCAGATTCACATGCAAGAGGAATGTAATAATTTGGAGATCGACACCCATGATGAGGCTAAAGGTTAAGTGATAGTCCTGAGAAATGTAGATCCACTTGAGACTTGAGAGTGCAAAGGGTGTGAGGAAAATGGAATGGATGTTTGAACCCCTACTTCATAGGTGAAGGAAAAATCAGAGTGTTGAAATGGGACTTATGGGAAATGAGTAAGTAGATGGAAATGAAAGCCCACAAACCCATGAATTGAAATATGGCTAAGTGTAGCAGTAACTAGAGAGGGAAAAAGAGGGATAAAAGAAAGAGAGGGAAGTATATAAGGGGGGAAAAGAAATGGAGTAAAGAAGTGGGAAAATAGAATGTGGAAGGAAAACATGGAAACATGAAATGGTCTGAACAAGCGGCTCAAGCGTGGGATGATAACCCCTATGGGTTTGTAAAGAATCTAGAATCTTCATGACCATATGCTTCTATATTTTGGGCTATGGATTCAAATAGTAAAAATTACAAAATAAATTAAAATATGTACAGGGAAGACAAAATTCCAGGAGAAGAAAAATTTCAAATGTTGCCCTTTAACATGCAGCATTAACATTTTCTCCTCCATGCCTTTGAGCATATAATCATTAAAACCAAGAATATTTTCAATGATATATGGTCCAATCAAGAGTGCTTCAAATTTTGTGTGTATTGATGGTTTCTCCTTGGCTTTGTTCATAGTACCGATTCACCTTTTTGAAAATTATTTATGGTTTCACTATGATCAAAATATTTTTTGATACTATGTATCTAAAGTTCTTTGTTAAAACAACCACGAATTATTCCAAAGGATGAACACCTTCATTACCCACTCACATAACTAGATCCAAATATCAACACACCAATGTTTTCGGCGCGGTAAAAACTCTGAGAGGAAACATCCATGGCCCATTCCGATAATAGCGACCACTTAGGCAGTTTATTAATGAAAAATAAAAGATTACAAGATATTTTACAAGAGAGTTTTCTCACAGCCGATCGTAAACAAAATGACCCTCATGCTCTTTAAATAGAGATCGTAGACCTGTCGGGTGTTAAGCCAGGATCAATGGTCATTAAGATCGAGGAAGTATGAACCATTGGATCACTCTATGTTAGGAACATATAGTGACCGTTGGATTTCTTAACTACAAATGCCTGCTTAATGTATACTAGAGAAACACACTAGAAACACACACACTAATGACACATTAGACCAAGTAGATCTTAAACTAGCTCTAAGTGTCTAAATATCTAACATCCCCACTTAAGAACAACTTGGGATGATTGAAGGATTTACAATAGTGACACAATGGGATGGAAGGCATTAGAGCCTATCCCCATAGTAAAGAAAACTTCACAGACTCGAGCACTAGATGTTGGAAAACTTCACTTTTGAAGACTTTATGAAAATATATGCAACTTGATATTTTGTAGGATAGAAGATCACTTCAATAACTCGATCATGAATGAGCTTTTCATTAGAGTGCATGTGTAGCTCGATGTGTTTTCTATGCTAATGTTGAACTAGGTCTTTGGTGAGATTGATGGCACTCGACTTTAATACAGCACCAAAGGTAGTCGGATCTTTAACTATTTGGAATAAAACTCTGAAAGGATCTGTCGAAGCCACAAGGCTTCACGACTTTACATTACCATTGCTTGGTACTCTGCTTCCTCTTGAAGAAAGTGAAATGGCATGTTGTTTCTTGAGACCCAAGTGATAGGGATTGAACCAAGGCTGAAAACATAACTGCAGTAGACTTCCAATCGTCAGTCCATAGGGCTAATCCCAATTAGTGAAACCAACCAATAAGGAGTCCCCGAGCGTAATGTATCGTAGGCTAAAGGCGTACCATGAACATGGTGAAGTATCCTTTAACTTCTTCCAGTAGCTTTCATGGGTTGTTTTCATATCACAGGGCAACAAGACCAACAAAGGAAAGATCAAGACAATTATGAGTCAAGTATAGAGGCTACCAAAACTAGCTGTGGTTATAGGGTGGCATCAACTTTAGGAGAAGTCTGACTAGAAGTAATCTTGACTCAATTTGGAAGGGAGGAGGGTTGATTTCTAATCATCCAATGTGAAAGTGGCCGAAGAGCGTCACAAGCATACTTAGACTGGGAAAAAATTCCTTCATTGGTTTTGCAAAACTTGGAGGCCAAAGAGTAGTGCAAAAATCCTAATTCGATCATTTAAAATTTCTTCTTAAGGTTGGCTTTCACATGGTTTAGAGTTTTGGGTCGCTACGGTGATGAGATAAAGGTCATCAACATAAAGGACAAAGGATTATGAGATGGCTTCCTACTTTATTGGTATATATATTAGGATCATAATGGCATCAAGAGAATCTAGTGGCAATAAGAAAGAAGGATTGTCCATTTGGCATACCAAGATTGGGGAGCTTACTTGAGACCATAAAGATATTTCTTGAGGTGACAAACAAGGCTAGAGTCATTACGGACATAACTAGGAGGTTGTTCCGTGTAGATTTCTTCTTTCAAATCCTGTACAAGAGATTTAACGCATCCATCCCGATGGACCTCCCATTCTGATGAGAATTGGCAGGCAAGAACAAGGTGGATGGAATTCATTTTAGCTTCAGGGGGGCAAAGCTTTCATTATGATCAATTCCTTCAACCTGGGAAAATCCTTTGGCAATAGCTAGGAGCCTTGTGTCTTTCAACACTTCCATCTGATGCATACTTGGTTCTCTAGACCCATTTGCATCTAACAAGAGTTTTCTTTTTGGAGAGGTACAAGATCCCAAGTATCATTTTGTATTGAAACTACTCTTCATTCATTTTGTATCCCAATCTGGATGACTTTGAAGCTTCTACAAATGTTTACGGATGGTAGTCTTTGAAACTTGAGCAGAAGAGGCTCTCTAGAACTGTGAACATGATTGATGCTAATATGAGGATCATCGACAAGATTACCGGTACTTCTGGTGTTGAGCGGACCCATCTAGGAAGAAGTGTAGCTGGTGTTGGTTAAGGTTCAGGGACCTTTCATATGGAGGGAGGGGTGAAGCTGACCCCGGAGTGGATTTTTACCATCCCTCACTCATCATTTGAAAGAAAGAAACCGAGAATAGGAACAAAGAGGCACAAATGCACCAAAGATGGCTCATGAGGGCCAAAGAGAGCACAAGCCCCTTTAAATTAGGCTCATGTATAATATTTTCATCAATTTAACATCTCTTCTAAGAATAATTTCATTACAGTAGTCTATGTGCTGATATCTTCAAAATAACCAACAAATATACACTTCTCCTTTTAGGCTACAATGCTTTCCTTTTTCTCATCGAGGAATGTGAGCCATGCTATACTACCAAATACGAATTGACTTACATCTGGTTTAATTTTGGTCAAGCTTCTTCCGATGTTATATTTTAAGAGCCTTTATGGGAGTGTGATTTACTATGTAATTTGCACATTTGATAAGCTTATGCAATACTTTTAGACTTAATCCTTTAGATTGGTTCATACAATTAGCTATTTCTTTTTATGTGCGGTTCTTTCTTTCAGTAACACCATTTTGTTGTGGTGTATATGGGTGATGTGTTGCATTTTGGATTCCCTATGTAGTGCAGTAGCTTATGGGAAATTATTGTTCACATATTCTCCTCCATTATATGTTCTTAACCTTTGAATTTGATGTCCAGTTGTTTTTCTAGGAGCTTTGTGGGCCAAAAACTTGTCAAAAACTTCGCTCTTGAGTTTAAAGAACCCAAGTGCGTTGGACAAGAGTCATCAATGAGAGTTAACAAATATAATTTGCACCTAGAAAAGGAGAAGAAAGTGGACCACAAAAATCAGTGTGAACAAGCTGCAAAGGACACGTGCAAAGAGGCACATTGTCAATCTGTCCCGATGATGTTTGCCAAGAACACAAGCTGGCACAAACACCATCCTGCATGAAACAAGAGGAAGAAAGACTTTTATGTTTATTACATAGTTGCTACAGTGAGCAATAGTTTAGATGACAAAACCGCTCATGCCAAAGTTTGCTCGAGTCATCACTATGAGCAACAAAAGCGTGTAGAAAATGTGACGACCCAAAGTTGTCAAACTTGTACAACTTGGTAACCTCGGCAATTCCGGTTAAAGAGTTATGTAGGATCTTTTAGATCCTTGATTTACAACTTGGTGAGGTGGCTTCGATGGTTTACCTTCACACGAAATTGATTTGATATCATTAGAAGGTTACAAAGAAGATTTGGAACACATAATGCATCATTAAAATGACCATAATCTGCGCTTGGGCTAATTCTAGATCACCTACAACACTAAGAGACCTATCATCACCAACAAATATTTTCTTGATTATTTACATTCATTTTAAATGAGAAAATATGAAACTTTTATCCTTAGCCATGTGGCCTTCTCTTGAATCATACTCATGGAAAAGTATTAGTAGCATTTGAATTGGAGGAGAAACCCGAGCGAGAAAGTGCATGTCAGTGGAGAAGAAAGGAAGTAGAATCAATGTGATGGTGGCTGCTCATCCATTGCTCTAAAATTTTACCAGTCATGCAAAACATTTGGACTCATCATGACCATCTTTATCACAAAAGTTCGTCAATAAATTTAGTATTCTTACTTTTATATTTTGCTCCTTTGTCACCGGTGGGAGGCCCAGGAAGTTATAGAAGGTTTGGGACCCTTATGTTGTTTGTTGTTGTAGCAAGGATGTTGCTTCTTAGGATACTTGGGTTTATCTTTACCTTTGGGCAACTAAGGCTTTGTTGGAGGGACACAGGTGTTGATCCCTCCAAATTGTACAAGTTTATCTTCCTCTCGAATCAAAGAAGCACAAAGGACTCAAGGTGGGTTTTTCATAAGCACTTCTTACCCTAGAGCCTCTCTCATGACATAAAGGTAGATACAAACACAAATATGCACTACCTAGCTTAGAAAGAATAAGATAGATGCACAGCTCTTCCTCCATCTTTATCTTACATTCTTACATAAAATTACAGTGTTTTAAACCTAGATAGATAGTCTCCAAGGAAAGAGAAAAAATCATTTTGGACTCAAGGTCAGTATTTAATTTTCTATTTATTTAGCATTTCGAATAATATTGGGTTTACAAACCACAGTTTCAATCGTGTTCCAAGATTCTTTGGGTCATCAATATCTTGAATGTGGTACACTTTAAATTAGGAGAGATGGACATTTGATTAGTCCACGTGCTTCACGTCCGGTCTAATATCCCACTTGGATTTATTATTATCAACATCGATTGGGTACTTTCCTTCCCAAGGTAATCCAGTGCAAGCCTTTACTTCTTAATAAATCTTCCATATAAGATTTCCATTAGAAGTAGTTATTGTTGGTAATAAGCAAGATAGTACTTGTAGAATCCATATTAAATATCTGAATAATGTGGATTTAAAAGCTGTGATGATCTGGATGGTAGGATCTAGAAAATTTATGTGGTTTAAAAAAAGCTTGTGCAGCCAGGACTTTGATGTTAGAGGTTATGCCCTTTTAAAAAGGCTGTCAGTATAAATAGCCACGTGATTCGTAAGTTACTCTTATAATGTAGGTGACCCACTTTTATAAAGAAAGTGGGGATCCTTTTACAATGAGATTATTTTATAACAGAAAGTTGCATACCAAAATAAATAACTCCTAAAATAAAATATTAAAGCTACTTATAATTGATTCCTTTTATACTTGAAATTGAAATACACTTTACAATTTTAGCATGAACTTTTTCAAAAAGGTAACAAAGAGACTTGAACTCAAGACCTCTTACTTAATAAGGTAACTTTTAACCAAATGATCTAACAAAACATATTGTAATGTTGAGAAAGAGGATTGGGGGTGTTGTTGTTTGTGGAGATGACAGCGGAAGTGCTAAAAAAACTCTTTCACACAAGAGAAAAACAATTCACTTCGATGACAACAAAGGGTTAGATCTCGGTTAATACCAGAAGATGCACCTTTTCCTATCTGTTTCTAATTTTCCAAGATCCTTGCGAGACGCAGGATGAAGATATGCAAATATAAAAGAGTAGCAATCCCGAAATAAATAAAACAAAACCGAAATGAAACCAAAATACTGCAGAAATTTAAAAAAAATGCATATTCAAGCTTTACCTCGGTCAGTATGTGGCCGTATTTTGGGAAAACAGAAACATTTTCAAGTGAAATAAAAGTGTTTCCCTGGTGAAAAAGTGCTACGGACACAATGGAACAGTTATCTTGGCCCATAAATGTATGAAAATAACAAAAAAATGACAGAAAATGGAGATGAGGCAACTTGGCTCCACGATCTCGATCTACAATAGGGGCAGGTCTTCAAACGTACTATGACACAATTATTCCAAAAAGGGATGAACATAGAGTAACCACTCACATAAACTGATCAAAGATCAACACTGCTTGATGTTTTCAGTGGTAAAACCCCTCTGAGGGAAACATCAAAACCCCGATAATCACGCGACCACTTGAGGCGATTTATTAATGCAAAAGAAAAAGATTACATAGAGATTTTACAAGGAGTTTCTCACAATCAATCCTTCGACAAAATGACCCTCCATACTCTTTAAATAGAGATCATGGACCAATCGAGATGTTAAACCCAGATCAATGGTCATTAAGATCGAGGAAGTATGAACCGTCGGATCACTCTTTGTGGGGAACATAAACGACAGCCAGTTTCCCAACTACAAATGCACACTAATGCATACTAAAGAAACACACTAAGAAACACACTTTACCTAATGACACATTAAGACCAAGTAGATCTTAACTAGTTCTAAGTGTCTAAATATCCTAAAGGTTCTATGCAAAGCTTCACTTCGTTCCCTCCTTCAATTTTAATAATTGATTCATTTCTTTTTGCATAGGTGCACTATCTTCTGCGTCCTCTGTATTAACTACACAAGCCAAGGCATTTAATTCGAGGTTGATTGGAATTTATGCTTTCCATAAACCAATATATATGGAGGGATCTCGGTGCTATCTTTCAGAGTCATTCTAATTGATGGTTCTATTCATGTGTGCAATCTCAATCCTTTGCTTAGTTTCTTGTGCTTCAACAGGGTCTACCTTCACATCTAGTATGGTTCCTTTAAAAAACCCTCCTCCGATGGCTGTTATGAACCAAATATCAATATAGCATAAACCTTGAAAAGTACTCAACGTCTTGAAAGAGATAATTTCAGATAATAAGCCTCTTGGGGGAAACCTCCTTTTGCCCGCTTACAAATGTTCAAGTGAGATGATTCAAAATGAAAATGTCTCCTTGGTATAGGAGACTAAGAGGTAATAATTACAGCCTAATGGCCTAAAGCCGACATAAATAAAATAGCATTACTAATATTGGCTCATTACCCTTTAATTAGGGTAATGAGCCAATAATGGGGCTTAACATGCCCCTCCCTTGAGACAAGTGTTGTAACACTTGGAGTAACTTCTAGGTGCTTCTATATAAAGACTCATCTTCAGTGGAATCTTCGGCTAGTGGTTCCTCCATTTAATGAGATACTCTGAAATGGATCTATTCCTCATTTGCGAATTCTTGTATTAGTGATGGCTTGAGGGCTCCAATATGATTTTCAG
The DNA here is from genome assembly GCA_010110895.2 of Picea sitchensis. Classification (NCBI taxonomy): domain Eukaryota; kingdom Viridiplantae; phylum Streptophyta; class Pinopsida; order Pinales; family Pinaceae; genus Picea; species Picea sitchensis. Next base: position 11,979 of record SNQJ01S0228978.1, read on the forward strand.
CCTTCCTCGTCAAGTTAAATATAGTTTGAACTTCGGATCTTGTCACTATAGCCTTCTTTAAAGCATGGAAACATGGAAACACAGGTATTTTCGTTAAGATGGAGGCAGCTCCAATTTGGATGCCATGAGTACCAATCTTTGCAACACCTTATAAGGGCCATGGTACTTTGGTGATAATTTATTATCACGATATGAAAATAGTTAGGTTGACTTGTTATCTTATTACAAGCACCCTCTGTCCCATTAAATAATAAACTTTACGGGACCTTATCATGTGTTAAAATATGCAAGATAAATTATGTGCTAAGTTTATTCATCTTCTTTTAAATGTTCATGTGTGAGGAAATTTTATTAAAATAAACTTTACAGGACCTTGCTCCATGTGTTAAAATATGCAAGATAAATTATGTGCCAAGTTTATGCATCTTCTTTTAAATGTTCATGTGTGAGGAAATTTTCCTTTGAATGGTTAAATATGTGTTTTAAATAAATGTACAACAATCATAACTTGCAACAAATAAACCATCAAACTCACAACAATAACAAGATGATAAAGGAGTTCACCCCTCTCTAGGCTACATCTCCTTGAGCCTCCATCAATGGACTTGGCTCTCTGAGATTAATTTGTCAAAGATTATTTTACAAGTTGTTGCTCAACTCCAATGGAAATACTGACTGTACCATTGGGATCAGAATACATAAAAACCCAAAAAATGACTAATAAAACTCTGAAAACGGATCATGGCTCATCCGGGCATGACCTCTTCTACATCTGACCTTAAGCTTCCCTGAGCTTCTTTGTGGAAAAAACACCTATAAAATTCCTCAAATGGATCTGAAACCTATCCCAAAGTGTTTAGAGAATAATAATTATCCAAAAATGATTATTCAATCATTGAAAACAAACATGTGCTCATCTGAGCATGACCTCAAACAATGAGGGCTTCAAGCTCCCTAGAGCTTCCTGAAAATTTAATGGTGAAAAACCTACAAAAGAAGTCTTCAAATGGATTTGAAAATAGTTCCAATGGATTCAGAACGTCCAAAAACCCCTAGCTGGGCTTTTACAACACCTCATTTTGCCAAAAAATGAAGAAGATAGGCCTCCTGCCATTTTCTTCCTTCAAGCTTGTTGTCTCTCGTTTGCCAAAACGCACCTCTGTGTGGCCAAACTAGAACACACACTCAAATTCATGCTAAAACCTAGCACTGGTGCGCAACCGAAAAATGGACGAAATTGTAGGACGGTTAGGGCACGCCCAGCCCCTAACCACCAATACCATGGTCACAAGGGTCACCATGTGACCTCGCGCTAGCGCAAAAAGGGCTAAGTTTGAACCAATGATTAAATGCCACTTGTCTGGTGCATGATTAAACCATTTAAACCGAATCCAAAACCCCGCGCATTTGCTTGGCTGTGGTCATATGCTATTATACACAAGACTGCGGGCTTTAAAAGCCATTGGAACCGTGCGCATATTTCCATGTGTGGTCACATATCAAAACACATAAAATCGGCGGTTGGTTTAAAACACGTGCGCAAACGATACGATCATGTGGTATAAGGTGTGCGACTGGGGGTTGGGGCTAAGCCCCAACCCGAATGTGCCCCAACTCAAACTTTAATTCAATTTAAATATCATCAAACCCATATGTTTTACAAGGACCACCGTGTGGGCTAGTGGTATCCCACACATTACCAAAGCGTTGAACCTTGGGGGAGGTCTAGGGTTCGATCCCCATGGACTCCATAACATTTTAAACAAACACCTGAACCAATAACAAGGTGCCATGTGGCAGCCCATGACTGGGCCACGTGGTGCCACGCCATTTGCCCATTAAATGCCACATGTCACAATTTGATTCGACCATATCTGCCAATGAGTGAATGCCACATCACCATATACCACTTCAATGTATGAACGTGCCATGTCATCGTACGACCTCTGCCACGTCAGCATCCATACGGACTATACAGTCAGCCCATTTTTTTTTCCGTGTTTGACGATTCGAACAGATCGCGATATCTCTCTCATCTGACATTCGTTTGAACCCAAACGAGTTGCATTGGGTTCATGACGATGAGGGCTACGCACCCATTCATTTTGAGGCAATTCTGAGAACTTTGATTTTTGAGCTAAATTTTGACCCCTAGTTCAGATTTTGATCATTATCCTTCTTGGCTTGCTTGAGGGACATCTGTTTGTATGGTTATAGTCTTAAAAATACCCAATCACCTACTTCAAAACTTCTTTCACAACGATGTTGATCTGCTTGTTGTTTCATGTGATTTTGTGCCATGGTCAGGTTGTCCTTTAAGATTTGGAGGACTTGTTGTTGATTCTCGATGTGATCTTCCACTGCTTGAACCTTAGATTTTTATTTTAGAGAAGAAGTGATGGAAGGAGGGTGGTATCC